>MQTX01000064.1:1262537-1354939 GCA_009735665.1 Angiostrongylus cantonensis | reverse complement strand
TATATATATATATATATATATATACATATATATAGACAGAAGTATATATATATGTATATAGCTGTATATAGCTGCTGTTTTCGTATTGCGCTAGTTCTAATGCAATTTCCTGCGCAATGCAGCTTTCACTTGACTATTAAGCATTATATGCAGTACACAGGGTACCATTTAATACGTAAAAATCTCGATCGACAGTGTATGGGACTACAGTCAGCAATACAGCAGAGGTCACTGTCCAATATGCTGTTCAACTGCTAGAAGATTGAGTTTGTAAAGCTCGAAACGAGCCGCATATTTTCCATGTTTTGAAGGCCATGCGCTCATCCTGGTGCTTTTTGGGATATTCGGTGGAAGATCAATGAAAAGAAAACCTCTTACCATCCAAGCAAATTCTCGCAGTCGTTGCACAACCATATCCGTTTTTTTCTCTCTATCATTGCCGCCCGTCTGCATAGAAAACTTGAGTTCTCTCTTTAACGAGTAGCTGTTAAACTCTTTCAATAAACGTCCTTTTCTATACTGCCTGTTCTCTTTCATGGCAGGATATGCTGTGAAATATAACCACAGCGATGCTGAGATATTTGCAAAACTCCTGAGCGTGTCCCTGTGGGTATCGGACCCGCTATCACCCTTTTCGATGCCTAACTTGTTCACCACCACACCATGCGGGTACTTCGCTTCGCATTTCTCTCAGCCATGTTTTAACCCATAGGTGTTATCAGCAATCACCCTTCAACGGTATCGATTTCGTCACATTTGAAAGTGTAGAAAATCACTGTTCTATTCTCAATTTAAAAATTGTAGGATATCGCGAAGCTAGTAAGTCATGTAGCATCCCAAGGTGGATTTTCCACTAACCTTGGCAATGATCGGTAATTCACCTTTTTCTTGATAAGCAAAACAGCACGTTATTGCACTACTTATTGACAATAGCTGACGTTTCGACCAATTCTTCTTCAGAGCCTGGGAAGCTCAAGTTGACACGCAATCCACTCAGTGAAACGCTTTCATAACCTCAGCTGATAAAACATAATGCATGGAATTTCATCCGCACCATAAACATTTTTTAAGCACTCACCGTTTTGTTATTTATAAGTCCTCAAGTTACTGTTGAAGACCAACATCACAGGGTCCCACATGGAAAGGGAATATACTCTGCTGGAGTCAAAAAATTAGCTTTAGGTAGGCTCCTTGCGGTTCATTTTTGGATCTTTGGAGTTTATTCAGGATGTGAGAGAGCGTGTAGCTCAGTGGCTAGAGTTACTCTGCAATAAATATTGCTTCGATCCCGTGCCGTATGCTCACTTAGTCTTCCATCTGTCCGGAGTCGGCAAATTGCCAGCAGACGCGTCTGGAGAGATAGTAGCACTGGCTCGATACATCGGTAGGTTAAAGCGAGTCCACACATAGACTATATATGCATTCGACCACCTCTAACGACAAATGATGAAGTCGAATACATGGCTCTTTCCTCAGAGATCAGCACTGAGAGCTTATCATTTTACGCTAAATGTTTGAACACTTTTACGCGCTGATTTTTCAGATTCCTGTGCGAAGAATAGTAGTTTTTACACCGAAATCTTCTTCTTCATGTCTTTGTTCGCCACAATTATCGTTTGAGAGCTTTGTTTTTCTTCTAAGTCTATAGCGATGAACTACTGTCTGGTAACCACTGAAAACGGTAGCTATTTTCCGCGTCAAATTGGGAATTCCTCTTTCTACACTCTTGAGAAAATGTTTACACCCAATTTCACAGCAATGCAATAATCTGATATGCGACAGGATCAGCAACTTATAAGGTCAAAAACTATAAGACTATAAGTGCGTGACAAATGTGGAGAAGTCCTAGTTATTCCTCGTTGACAAGATCTCGAGATAGCCGAGAAACATTTTCAGGATATTTCTTTTTACCGCCTATCACCTGGAAAGGAATTCCAAAGCTAGCGCCGAAAACGAAATTAAGAGTGGATCGACGTGGCAGGCGTAGCAAGTTTGAAATCATAATTATTTCACAATATAAAGTTGAAATACTAGCACGTCCCATTTGTATCTACTAATCAAAACACACTGGCTAGTTTCCACTGATGAACATGTCTCTATGACCTCTCAACGTTCAAGGCTAAACCAGTTATCCGGTGTGGACCTTCGACGTTACCGCCCTTTATACAAACGTTCCGAATGACTCTGCAGTGCAAGCCATCTTCGAACTCCTTGTACAAAACGAAGGAGCAATAAACATGTATAGCTTCACGATACAGCAGTTGATAACAATCTTAATGGAGTCCCTAAACTTGTCATACTTCAAATAGTCCGGAAAATATTACGCACGAATGAGAGGGTTGGCAATGCGACAGCTGACACCAAGCCCTGTTATTGCATTTGTGGTTAAGTTGGAAGATCCAGGAATGGATTTCCAGCCAATGTTCTACCGGAGGTATATATAAGGTTGTTTCGTCATCTGCTCTACGCAAGAGGAGATGGACGAATGTTTTTGATTGTTAAACCAAAAGCCACAAGTACTTAAAATTTACCCGACAGAAACCGAAGAAAGACTGCCTCCCGTTTTCGAACGTTCACTAACCTATACAACAACGACTGCATTACCAATTGGTACCAAAAACTAAGTAACGAAAAAATACCGGCTCATTGCCTCCTCTTCACGCACAAAAATTGTGAAAAACATGTTTCGAACAGCCACCGGCACGACCACAGAAAGAAAGAAGAAGCAGGAATCTCTGAGCTTTCTTTTTTGAATCTCTGACACGACAAATTGCCACCTCCTGTGGTTAGTAAACGGCAGTTCCTCCGTACAGCTTCAAATAAATAATAAGCCCTCAAACGAGAACTTTGACGAAAACAAGGTGCTGTTTAAGCCATTCGCTATCTTCACAGTACTAAGCACAGCTACAAAGCGATAGTTAAAACGAGTCGGTCTCGAGCATTCGGTAACAGTGAATGAAATACCACCACACATTCTCAAATGTCACTTAAGTCGTAATTGGTTGTATGAACGCCTGGTACAACACAGAATCGCTTAATATTCTCTAACGGTAGAAATGGTGATTACATGAGCTTGCTTGCGGTGTGTACTTGGTTTTTTCTTGTAAGAGATGGGGGAACGAATACCTTGCCAAACGGGTAGACCACTTCGCAAAAGCATTAAAAGGCACGCAGTTGGGAAACTGATGGCGAAACAAAACACTCCACTAGGAAAACAGGAAACACGAAGAAGGTTTTAAAAAAAAACAAGAACGTAAGAACGTAACGAAGATTTTAAAGTTGAAGCCACTATTTTCATACAGAAACCTGAAGCATCAGCGTGTAAATCTCTTGAAGAATTTTGCGTGAATTTCAAAAAACCGAAAATGAACCGCAGAGGGGAACGAATTTTAACCTCGCGCTATACCTTACCTTGAGGCTTTGACCTGATCCAGGCACATTCTTCGCTCATGTAAGACTTTGTGCGCCTGGCCTCCACCAAATAATTGGAAGGATTACAAAGAACAAGACGCTTGGTGTTCACAAAAAAGTTATTTATCGTGCGAATGAAAATTTATGCAATAAGTTTTAAGTGGTGAAATAGTGAGTGTTTGGCTGAATTGATTGCGTGGTAACTTGACCTTTCAAGCTCTACAGAAGTCAAAAGCGCCGAAACACCAACTGTTACAAAAAAATTCTTGGAATAAGAAACTCGCGTCCGCTCATTTAGAAAACAGTGAATTAAGGGAAAGCTTGTTTCACTACGCTCAAACGAGACCATGGTACTTGGATATTTCTCTTAATTAGCCGGTAATACTAACATTGAAAGCGTGACCATTAAATTTTATTTCGTATAATCCTTAATGCATTTTATGTGGCGTTGTTGCACGAAGTCAAGAAAAACCTTACTTGTGAGTTCAACGACGTAGATGTCACATTTTCCGCCGATTTGCTTACATCTTTCTTACAATCCGTGTTATCATCCGTTGTCTCCTTCGCTGCAAAACGATTTCCATAACGACAGATATCCCTATGACAATGTCGAAAACCCCTCTAAGGTAAGCTAACAGCTGGAAAATTTGCGAAAACGGAAATCAGAAGACTAGAGAAAGTTCTTGTCGTAATTTCTAGCTACTCAACAGATAATACTACTAAGGAGAAAATTACAAATGAATACAAACATTTGCGAACTTCAATGATCTTGCCGCGATGTGATTTGTCCGTCGCCACTGAATCCTGCTTGGAGCTGTCGTTCTTTTGTAGCGTATTTGTCTAAATATGTTGCGTTCAACAACTGTTGTAATGTTTAAAAAACATAGACAACTACGGAATATTGAAACTATTTTGGTTCTACAACAAAAGGTGACGATAGTATTACGGTAGATTCATAAGCCTATTCCGCAACTTTGGATCGCGCAAGACGTTGTCAAGAAGTGTTGAAGTGCCAAACGTGTCAAAATTCAACCCGTTTGAAATCAGTGCATAGTAAAAACATGCCAATTAGACGACAATAAACAGAGATTGTTGCACGACAGAATATGAAAATTCAAGAAAAGTTGTGAGGCGGTAACGGTAAGGTTTGACAATGGGCTCCACCCCAAGCGTACAGAATGACTAAGTAGACAAAATGCATAGCGTGTTGTTTAAAACAATAGTGATGAAACAGATAAAAGGAACAACCTTCGTTTTTCAATTACTCTTAAATTTCAATGAAAACAAGAAAGGATGAAGCTCTCGGCGTTGATCAATCACTGAAGGATGCGTCATGCATTCCACTTCATCAAGTATCGTTAGAGGTGATTCAATGCACATCTGGCCTATATAATGACTTACGGTGGCCTACCGATGTATCCAGTCAGTGCTGCTATCCTCCCAGACAGGTCTGCAAGCAAATTCCCGCCCTCTTAGAGATTAATGTATTGTGAGCCTGTGCTCGGATCGATCAAATGTACAGTGTGCCTTAAACCACTGCGCCCTTTAGATTTCACTACTACTACGAAATTGTGCAGTTTTTGCAGCGCTTCGTATATATAGACTGCAACACAGTTAGGTCTAGAAATTTGCAATACGTTCCAAGCCTCCTAAAATGTTCCAAAAATTACCAGTGAAATTGTGAAAATTCCTCGGCTTTTAACTGTGTTCGATATGGAAAGCTTAATATAGGTAATCGCTTCTTTATCTCATAGACTACTAAAGTCTGTAACTTAAGCATAACAAACAGAAAGACAATGGATACGGATGAAAATGGGGCAGGTAGCACAGTGGTAGTGATGCCTGTCATCACAAGCATGGTGCCAGTTTGATTACGCTCTGGGCGCTTAGTCTCTTATCTCTCTTGGATCGGTAAATTGGTACTGGACTCGTCAGGGAAAAATCACTATCTGCAATCCAATTGGGAACGCTCCAGCCTGGCTATCTCAGGACTCCAGGGAGAATTGCTCGACCGGCATTCTACAACACTCAAGATAAAATGGAAATCCTCAAGCAGCAATGGACAGTGGATGCAAGGAAATGAATCGAAAGTGGGAAGTGCTGCCTACAGTAGACGTGAAGACGAATCAAATAAAATAAAATAAATCATAGAAATAATAAACAGAAGCTTCCGCAGGTGCTTTTTCTATGTGGATTTGCTTTCGGGAGTTTTAAAGATGAATAAAAATGCATACATTAGATCCATGGCTTGTTTTGAACTACATCGACAAGTGAGAAGAAAAGAACATGTCTTTCATTTAATGTTAAAGCGGTTTGCCCTTGGTAACTCCATATTCGTTCTGGATGTCGTTTTGGGCCTAAGCACTTGGGAAAATGGAGCTCGCCTGCAAAGCGAAACTAGTGACGGAGCACAACGCATGATTTGGGCGTTTTGCTAGACTTGTATTGTAAGTGGCATGCTTTCTGGCTTGTGCGAAGAGAGCACCATTTAGTTCATCTGAAATCGAAACAAGCTTGTTTTGTCAGGTTGCTTAGTCAGACACGGCACGCATTTCGAAATTTCTTCCATGCGATAAGTGGGGCGCCCGAACCTCAGCACAATGCAGTTACTCCGATTGCCTGCTACGATTAAAGAGGCGCAAGTTCGTTTCCTGCAGTTGCCACTGCGTGTTCGCCAATAACCGAAGCCGCTCTGCTCCAAAATAGTCCCGTGTGCTTCATGTAGCGGATACATTCCACTAGCATAGTCAAGAGCTGAGAACTTCTTTTACCTCGAGCACTTCGTCAACTTCGCCTACCTGAAGTCAAGAATGGAGTTCTTCAAATCACAGCCATCGCGAATTTATTAGAAAACCGTCAAGTTCTTCGGATGCTCTTTTCATGTTTCGATCAGTAAGGTGATTTCAAGATAGGTGAACAGAAAGTGTAGCAGATTTAATTTTGAAATTTCCTTCGTTTAGTTCCTTTCATTAGTTAGTTCGCTTTCGAACTAACCCAATAATGTGACAGACGCTTCACTCACTGTAGGTGACGTTTTTCCAACAGCTGAAGGGGCAAGGGTTTCTCCAGGTACGAGCGACACCGAGTCGCTATCATGGACATCTAGTCTGAAAATAGTTGCAATTATGGTCTCAGCATATATCGGTAAACCAACAAAAAGAAACCGGTGTGCAAGTCCACTAGAAAACATAAACTTGCTACGTCTAAAATGTAAACTATCGCTGTTTTCGCAAGAATTTTTTCACTTCGTGATGGACACAATTACAGCTTAGCGATACAAACAGTGCAATATTTCAAGAGATGACATTTCTGCAACGATTTACGGACCAATGACAGTGTAGAACGCGGGGGACAAAAACCTGATAGCTTGAAAAGTGAGCACCACAGTGAACATTAATTCTTTGATTCTCCCTTCATTGGAAAATTTGAATAATTGCTTTTTACTTTAGTTGTCCGCAAGAAAAGAATATGAGTAGAAAATAACTCATGCCAGTTAAAATGCCTAGACGCTCATGAGCAATGTAAGAGTTGTGTCTGCACGATGTTTAAAAAACGTTTACACTGGTAGATTATCAGTCAAGATATTACAGGACACCAATGAGGTTAAGAACACCGAGTTGTTGAAATAAATAGTGAACTCCAATCCTGTTTCGGCTAAGCCGAACTAGAAGACGTAAGAGGTATTAGAAGTCTTGTATTTAAGATAGATAAGTCTAAGGAAAGGCGAACAAAATTGGAATGACGAAAGGGAAGCAAATTCCTGCGAAATCATCTATATCTTCACCTAGGTTTCTTGAAGGCAAAAGAATTAACACGTTTATTAATAACCCTATTACAAGATAATCTCTCTACACTTTTGCCATGAATTAAATGAAGAAGAATCATAACTGACAGCTGGATGCAAGGGCAGTTATTTCCATAACGAGATCTCTTTCATGGAAATCCCTGGTGTAAACGCAAATTTAAGATGTTTGCTATTCATTGGGGCTGAAGTTTCGGCGTCTTCTCTTTCTTCAGAGTCGCATGAACAGGGCCGAGTTTCCCTCGCAGTTGGTCGCTGCGACTAAGAAATTTAACGCCTTATCCAGTAGAATCTTCTGGAGTGGAGCACCGCAGGAATCGTAGCTCTCCTAATGAGGCGAACTTCCCGAAACGTCAGCCTCAGTGATGATCTGGTATCGCCCTCGAATAAGCTCACAAACACAACAGAATATTTGATTATAGTCCTAGACTTTTATATTAGCCTCGGCATTGGAGTACGAATACGTTGTTTTCTTGTTCGGCAATCGCGAGGTTGTTATACAGCATACATTTATTTCCATAGAAAAACACACAATGCAACAGAATACAACAGAATATTGCTAACAAACTGTGTTAGTCAAGGCTATCATATGCGAAAACTCACAACGGAGCTGCTTTCGTCCTTGGTTTGCAAATCATCCGAACACTTCTACCACTGGTTGCTTTCTACAATTCGAAGGTTACTGCTTTAAACAAACCGTGAGCGTGATGTGATTAGCTAGAAGCTGGAAAGAGAGGACTTTCTGAACACTAACAAAGCCATAAAATTAGCGGGATAGCATGAAATACTTGTTACGCACGACGAAACAAAAGAGAAATGGCAAGGGGAAAAGTGCAAAGTTACAAAGTGGAAAACAACTCAACATCGCCCACCCATACTTTCTTCGATCTGTTCTCTTCTATAGGTCCGTACTGGTTTAGAGGCATAGTAGAAATAAACCTGTCATGTCCAACAAGGTTTCGAAATTGATACGATCTTTCGCTATCCCTACTCGTTATCCAAAAAAAAGCAATCAGTATTTTGATCAAATATATCCATCGATTCATAACACAGAACAAGGTTGCCACCGGTCGGCATGTTAGTATTGAAAGTCATCATTTAATCAGTTTGTTTAACTCCCAACTTAAAAAGGTCTTTGGTGTTCTCGCGATAAATGAGAGCTTCAATTAACATGGTTAACAAAACTTTAAGAGAATCTGCTCCTTATTTTCTTCAGATCGGTGTATTTTAAGACTAGACAGGATTTTCTGCCTCTTTGCAACTGATGGCTGCCTATACCGCTTCGGACGACATTCATCGCCAGCGATATCACTATCCTGTACAACGTCTAAATGAACCCCCTGAAGCTGCCCGTCATTCTTCGTTGCAAAATTTACACATTAGGTACAGATTGCTGTCGATGGTTATTGTTAATTTTTCTTCTGCGCTGCTTCTTAATGGATTTGGATGGATTTTAATGGATTTAATGTACTTAGAAACGCCGTACATAATTTACATTCGAGCTCAGAATAATCTGCAGGAAGGGAATCTGCTTACAGACTAAACAACCGATCTTTTATTTAGAACAAAACTACCTATATCATATATTTTTTTATAAACACAAAATAAAATCATCAAACTCCGACATTGTCTCCATTCCTCCACGTCGCATAGCATAATTGCACTTTCAGTTCCTCTCTCTCTCTCTCTCGAAAGATTTAAATCGGATTATAGTTTTGTTCTAGGACTCCCATGAATTAGTCTAACCATCGGGTCATTAATCTTTTTCTTATGTACTTGATGTCCCACTGAGCTCAATTACAAACGGACTCGATTTTTTGCCCGTGCTATCTCATTCCAGTCCCTGCATGACGTTGTCAAGAGTAGAGGTGGGAAACTTTGTGCCATCGCCTTGTGGTAACACTGTATTTGCTCCCATGACAATGACTTTCCGGAATGATGGAATTTTGGCTGTGAATTTGCTGTATAGCTCGTGAATAATCTACGTATACAGGGTAGGAATGTCATGGTTGCCTAAATTCGCATAATCCCTCGTCTCAGTACCATCAAAGGCGTCGTTTTAGTTGATTAAAGTGGCGCAGAGCAGTGTTTTGTATATGGCGATATTTAAATAGGTATTTCTTCATGAATATGATCTATTGTGCCCAAGGCTTTTCGAAAATTTAATTGCTCGCATGGTTCTCCATCCCTTACATTATTCCAGGCATCTGAGGAAAACTGCTGGAAGGGTGGACAACTTAAAACAGCACTTAGATTGAGAGACCGTTGCCGATCTCATTTAATCGTTAATTCATGTGCAAAAATGTGGTTCTGCTGGTTTTCGATTGAGTGAGAATCTCGCTTTATTGTACGAAGGTGTAAAAAGCTGAGTCAGTGTGTTGATGAGGACTGCTGTTATGTTCTCCGAGGCGTTTATTCAATAACATTTGGGAGCAACGACGCTCATTCTGGTAGTGTTTACGAACACGTTGCAAACGATCTTTCTAACCTCTGAAGCTTCAGCCATTAGTGGCTTTGTTCTGCCCTTGAACATTCTTTATACCCTCTAGGTACAGATTTACAAGTTGGGATGTGTTAACAATTGCTTATAGCGTAACAGCTCAAATGTTTCTTGATAGGCTTACAATGTACTACCATTGTGGTGTTGCATAGGCCGGTCGTACTGCTCACCGATGTCTACAACAACAAAACCATTGCAACTGCCGTGCGTAAAAAGGTATTGTCGAGTGGGGTAACCTCATTCACGCAGTGTTCTACTGGAATGTGTTCGACTCGATATGACTATGAAGACACAGTGCCCAGGATCGACTTTCTATTAACTTCGGCATTGGATTATGAATTCGTCGTTTTCTCTCTTAGCAATCGCGAGGGTGATAAACAGCATGCGTTTCCTTCCATACAATAACATACATACAATACAATCGTAGCTGACGTTTGGCAGAATGCCTTCTTCAGAGCCGCTTTTTTCATCTGTCTTCCACCGAGAAAGAACAACCGCTCAGAGTCGTATGTGGCTGACGACTCCGTCACCTACGATTGTGTTGCATGTGTGTTATTGTATGGAAGGAAACGCATGCTGTTTATCACCCTCGCGATTGCTAAGAGAGAAAACGACGAATTCATATGAAGACACACATGACAAGAAAGAACTGCTTACAGGACTTGATTCAATCTTTGAATAAGACGTAGATCTTCAAAAGTAAAAGAAAACAAACTAGTTAAATAATGCTCGACAACAATCTCATGTTAGCATCTCAGCACAACATGTTGACCCTTCACAACTCGGTTTAACGAAAGTCTGTTTGCAAAGGGTTTTGGAATTCCTTACATTGAATTATGTTGCTCTCTTTTTATTCTAAAAAATTAGTCTTGTTCAAATAAATTAGTGGTCCGACACGGTGTAAAACATTGAGGCAACATCGACATGGATTTGAGAAATCCCTCGATTTGCAATTCTGCGGTCGATTTCGCCGCAATACTCCCAACACAGAAAGAATCTATGTCCTATGCTTAGAAGAGGGATTTCGGATTTGAGAGTCATTGTTAATGTTCTTGCTCATCATGGCAAACTTAGAAAGACTCTCAGCCATTCCGTAGTTCCCGATGAGTAGTTCTTCCAAATATCTCACGAGGCTGGTCATAGTGTCGTAGCTACTGAATATTACACTGAAGAAAATTTGATCAATGGAAATATTTCACATCTACTGTACGAATTCCAGTACTTCTATCATTCGATTCGTTTCCTCGCATTCATCATCCACAAGGGCGTTCTAACTTTTTACGTGTGGCTTCGACTGGTGCTTAATGATTCCTGTGAGAGTCGGGCTAGATTGTTTCCACTTAGATTTCAGACAGCGATTTGTGACGTTAATCATTTAAAGAAACAAGTTGAAGATGTCACAATTTCAACGTTTTCATTTACAGCCTATTACTAATTTTCACGGCAGGATAATATATCTGATAAAACCACAATGATGCTGAGATATTGCCAAAACTCCGATCCGCAGGTGTCTGCTGTGGGGAACGAACGCGCTGTTACCTACTGTGGTTGTATCGCATACATTACCCTGCTATGGAAAATAGTAATACGCAGTAAATCAAAAAGTTGAGATTTCGATTATAACCTCAATGTAACTGAGCTCATTGCCGATTTGGGCTGCCCAAATCAGTCCCGTTAACGGGTGATTGCTGATGGCACTAATCGATAGAAAACTAACTAAGAGATAGGCCAAAAGAAGGTCCCGCATGGTGGCGTGGTGAACACACTAGACCTCGGAAAGGGTAATAGCGCATTTGTTCTCCACCGCAGACACCTGAAGTCCGGAGTTTTTCAAATATCTCAGCATCATTGAAATTGAAGATGATTAATTCATATTGACGGGGATATAACCTTTACGTACTTTTCTTTATTTTCTTTCTAATTTTATTTTAATTATTCTCAAATCTCTCATGCACGAATAGCTTCTCTTTTAAGAACGTTAGTGGATTTAGGGATCCTCGGGTTTCGCCCATCTCGATGACCTTGTGCTTAACCTTGCTACCTTTTGTTATCGAATTATCAATGGAGGATTCCTATGCTACATACGACTGTTGTAAGAACATTAGTCTAGATTTATCACTATTCCAGATTTACACCAAATAGAATGGCCATGAAATCTGTCTCTCTATGACTGTTCTACATACCCATCGCTGCGGCAAAGATGGCACTCTCGTTGCGAGGAGAATTACGTGTTTTCTATTTGGTACCCACAGGTAGAGTTCCAAGCTATTATGTGTTAGGTGGAGCCAGGTTTGGTATCCTCAAGCGTAGTTTTCCGAACGTGTTCAGAATATGGGTGGAGCTAATTTGTTGGGAAGGCTCAACCATCAACCAACCACTACCCAGATACTCCATTTCAGGGCAGTGGCTAATATCGACATGAGGGATACAACACATTTTTACGCAAGTACACCCACATGCGTATCAGTATGCATATGCGCACAGAAAGTGGATGTAGCTCGGCTTGGTAGGGAAAGGGAGTCTTTTCAGATCCAACGTCCTTACATGTCATCCACGATGTCGCGTTTGGTTCGTTTTCAGCTCATCAGTCCTAACAAAACGGACGAACCATGTAGGCTCACGACTAATCAGTCGAAGACACCTAGTTAGAGGAGCTTCATCGGTTCAAAATAGAAAAAGGTTTCAAATCGGAATAATAACCACCTTTTAAACAAATATTGGATAATTTTGGAGCGGGTGGCGTAGTAGTGATAATGCTGTTTATCACGAGCACGGTAGTGGTTGGGCCCCAGAATCACCAAACCTCCATTCTCCGGAGTGGATAAATTGGCAACAGACTTTTCAGGGAACAGTTAACTCTCTGTAGTTCAAGCAGAGACACTCGATCCCGGATATCCCAGTACTCCAGGGAGAATCGACTCGAGGAGCATTCGAGAACGTTCCCAAGGAAAACGACAATGCTCAAGCAGCAGACGAATCCATACGCAAAGAGTTCGAAGGCCTTCATTTGTGATGGATGTGAGGAGGCGAATCGAATGCAAGAAATGCTGGGATCCATAAAATAGATGTGAATTTGGGTCGTGTAGAGCAAAATAAGACAAAAATCTTAATTAATTGAATGAAACTTGATTATCTGAGCACCTCATCAGTTTCTTACATGACACACTGCGTTTTACTTCGATTCACCATGAGGGCCGAGAAGGTATATTCATCAAGCAGCATCTGGCCACCCCGCTGCTATCGTACTTGTACTTACTGCTTAGAACAGTGAACTGTCCATTTCTCGATCTACGCATTCTGACGGCATACCAGCATTCATTAACTCAACGAAGCTAAAAATAGAACTCGGATTTAGTAAATTACCTAGGTGAAGTTGTCAAATTTTACATGAAATTTTTCAACACCATGTCTCCGCCGTGTTAGGCCACTCCTATGAGTCAAACCCTTCACAAGCGTCATAGCACGAGTGGACGACATGAATCACTCTACATGGTAGTTGTTCGCAGTAGTTCTCGATGAAAGCTCAAACCTAAGTAGTCATGCTTGGTAAAACGATTAAACTCTTCAGAAGTAGGTATCACACAAAATCTGGCTCGTAGAATAAATAAGGAAGTAAAGAGACAGACTTGTTTTAAGTGACGGCACGGACCACAGTACAGTAACTTCAAAATGAAGATTTTTGAGCAGATTTGCTCTAAGCAAACGTCTTTGTCTGGAAGTTTCAGTACCCGTGCAGCTCTCCTTTACGTCAAATACATGATGGGAACAAAATACCCCAACAGGCGGCCTATCGTTTGTCATCGACTCCAGATAGTGGAAAACTCTATTACATTTGGTTTCATTTTTTTAGCAGAGGAGAAATCATAGTACTTAAGACAATCTCACAATGTATTCCTAGTAGGGACTGGCTCGTTCTGTTCATACAGATGTTTTTTCTTTGGCAGTCAACCTCGAAACGATCCGAAGGGAGTTTCATGACAACTGCTGATTACATAGAATATTGATTGGTCTAGGGATAGTAGTTACTACAAAGTGGTAGTGCACTTTTCAGTTAATCGTCCATTTGTTGACGAAGATCAAACCTATTTGAGGCCGGAGCGAAAGCTTCCTAGTATGTCAGAGAACTCGATGGATACTCACTGCGAATGACTTTGCAGTACTGCGCTCCAATGCGACTCGTCCCTCTTTCGAGATTTGAGAACCTAATTTTTAAATTTCCTGATTTTTTTTCTAAATTCTAACTTTTCTTCTAAATTTTTTAGAAGCTCGGCTTTTAGAGTGGTAAAATTGGTTGTGGATTTGATTTTCCGCTTTTCAGTAAGGCGGTTCCGTGTGATCTTCTGGATGATGTTCTCTGTTCCCATCCATAACAAGTACAAATACTTTAGTAATTTTTAGAAATGAATCAGCAGCATGAAGCAGAGTCCATGTTCTCAAAATACGTGGATAACTGCCTGGAAGAAGGACCGGCAGCGATGGGATTCTTATTCACAAAGGTTTTGTCTAGCTCTAGGCTTTGTCCATTGCATATAGCACTCGACTTTTCGAAAGAAAATCGTCTAAGGTCGATCGCACAGTCCTGGATCCGGCTGGGAAGTTCTCGTGTTTTCTTGTCGACTGCTGCTTGGATTGTTGTCTTACTGAAAGCGAAAAGAACGTAACATTCGCTGAAAATGGCATTCTGCATTCTGGTCTGCTAAAAAGGATTCTAACAATAGCTCAGTAAGTGGCTCTAATTGCTCTAATACTATACTTTGCCAAAAAATTAAGGCTACTGGACGTTTCGGTGTACTACGATTAAATTTGAACAGCTTCTATCCACTAAAGCCGTTAATTATACCCTCCAAATCTCCATTTTTCAGAGATTTTTCCTATCCTTTGACGGCCGAGAGCCAACTCCGTGTAATCGATTACATCTTCCGATCGTGGAATTCTTCAGTCGAAGTTGTTTGCCATGAGGCTGTCGACATTTTCTTCACGCTTCTCTCTAACCACTGTTTGGTTTGCTCAAAGTGTAGGGTCAGGTAAGGCACCTCTTATTATTTCTTAAAGTATCTTCACTTTCGGGTTTGTGAGGTTTTCGGGATTTGAGGCCGGAGCGAAAGCTTCCTAGTATGTCAGAGAACTCGATGGATACTCACTGCGAATGACTTTGCAGTACTGCGCTCCAATGCGACTCGTCCCTCTTTCGAGATTTGAGAACCTAATTTTTAAATTTCCTGATTTTTTTTCTAAATTCTAACTTTTCTTCTAAATTTTTTAGAAGCTCGGCTTTTAGAGTGGTAAAATTGGTTGTGGATTTGATTTTCCGCTTTTCAGTAAGGCGGTTCCGTGTGATCTTCTGGATGATGTTCTCTGTTCCCATCCATAACAAGTACAAATACTTTAGTAATTTTTAGAAATGAATCAGCAGCATGAAGCAGAGTCCATGTTCTCAAAATACGTGGATAACTGCCTGGAAGAAGGACCGGCAGCGATGGGATTCTTATTCACAAAGGTTTTGTCTAGCTCTAGGCTTTGTCCATTGCATATAGCACTCGACTTTTCGAAAGAAAATCGTCTAAGGTCGATCGCACAGTCCTGGATCCGGCTGGGAAGTTCTCGTGTTTTCTTGTCGACTGCTGCTTGGATTGTTGTCTTACTGAAAGCGAAAAGAACGTAACATTCGCTGAAAATGGCATTCTGCATTCTGGTCTGCTAAAAAGGATTCTAACAATAGCTCAGTAAGTGGCTCTAATTGCTCTAATACTATACTTTGCCAAAAAATTAAGGCTACTGGACGTTTCGGTGTACTACGATTAAATTTGAACAGCTTCTATCCACTAAAGCCGTTAATTATACCCTCCAAATCTCCATTTTTCAGAGATTTTTCCTATCCTTTGACGGCCGAGAGCCAACTCCGTGTAATCGATTACATCTTCCGATCGTGGAATTCTTCAGTCGAAGTTGTTTGCCATGAGGCTGTCGACATTTTCTTCACGCTTCTCTCTAACCACTGTTTGGTTTGCTCAAAGTGTAGGGTCAGGTAAGGCACCTCTTATTAATTCTTAAAGTACCTTCACTTTCGGGTTTGTGAGGTTTTCGGATTTCTTAATGATCCGTTGCCTCCCAACGGTTTACCGCCTCGTCGTGGCTGGGAGGTGTTCCTGGGTGTCGGGCTGCGATGTACAGCGGGAACATTCATCCTCCCGGCAAGGTTTCCCAAGCTGAGAAGGAATGCGGCGTTTCCGTCAAGAAGCCTAGGTATGAGTAAGTCAATACCAGTGTCCACCACCGCCTTAGTATCAAACTATTCGCATGGTGGTAAATCTCCCTCTGATCCACAAGGACTGCGACTGTATGAGGTGGTGGTGACCTAGTGCGGACTGTGGCCGGGCTATCCTCAGTGAGTTGTAGTGATCTGTTAGTTAAGTGAAGATGTTATAAACCTTGTTCTCGCCACACTTGATTCCTCGGCTGATCTTTTTGTATTTCTATGGATTATCGTTAGTTCCCAAATCTCACAATTCAGCTTTCGGAATCCTTCAAATGATGTGGGATTAATTTCTCTCCGATGAAGCTTTCATTGAATTTTTAGTGTTCATTGCAGGAAAGGTTGCGAATGGTCGGACTCTTTGGCAAGGAAACTGTTTGAAAATGAGTCTCCTTGTCGTTCAAGGTACAAATGCTTAGTGGGTATTGTTTGAATTATCGTTGTCTTCTCCCATTGTTCTGCATTTGTAAGCTTTTTTAAATCGTTTTATAGTTAATTCTCTTCCAATCATATTCCACATATGTTGAGCTCATCAGCGAAAGACTAGTTGAAGAACTCTATCTATGGATTAGCGATCCAGGGCTGTCAGTCGTGGTCAGTCTTATTTTTTATATAAGCGATCCATTCTCACCGAGGAATTCCGCAGTGGTTGTTTCATTTGTTTCTTCAAAATCAGATAAACGTTGACTTTTTTATTTACTGCCTGGAGCAAATGGGCATCAAACTCAGTTTAGCTTGAATAGAAAACTATCTAAAAGAAAGTCAAAATGAGGCACCCACATGGCGTGATGGTGAACGCGTTAGTTCCCGGAAAGGGTAACAGCCTGTTCGTTCTCTGCTGCAGACACCGACCTGGAGTTTTTCAAATATCTCCGCATCATAATGGTTACACGTTTAGCAATGTTTTTACTGCTTTGCAGATTAGCGAAATTCTCTCACTGGATATGGTGCAGTTTTCGGATCGTTGGGAAATTCACAACAATAACATACTGTCGTGCTTATCCTCCCAGTCAGTCGGTGCTAGTACGGCGGTAAAGGTAAAAATTTCCTATGCATCTTATTTTATATACCTTGTACTGGTGCATTTTCAGGATCGCTTACTGCCGTGCATCGCTAAAAGCAAGTTTCTCAAAGATAACTTTTTGCCACAATTGCTGGATTATATAAATGGTATGTTGCGTTGTAGTCGCGTATCAATTCGTTGGTATTGCTAAAAATCTTTTCCGTAGTTCGTATATACCTGGATTTCTCCTTTCGCCCTCGAAACTAGCATTACTTTTTGCAACTGTTGCGAAGTCCAACAGGGTTCCAAAAAATAGCTTTGTTAGTTGCTCAAAGGTTACTAAGTATGTAACTATTGCTTCATGTTGAAAGTTTGTCATCCGTGAGTGACCCAGTGAACGTTGTAGTTTTGGCATCTATGCATCTATTTGTAGCTTTCTTGATAACTGGTTAGTTAGCGAGCTGCTTACTTTTAGTGACCTTGAGGATTCTTCTGGTGTCCATAGGAGTCCGATAACTGAACTTCTCTTGTCAGTATGGAACTATCGAAAAGAATTATAGAAATTATGAAGTAGAGTGTACGCGATAGCAATAGTTACTCCATTCCCGAAAGAGTGATCTCTTAGGATTTTTGCGCATTACGTTCCTAAGAGGTCTTTGTGGATTAATTGCTACACTTATCACTGTATTAATTTTACATTTCAGGAAACAATATGGTACTGCATTGCATCGAAGCAATATTGTCCGTTTCCCATTTTCTGGTGCTTTCGCACAAAAAGTGCGATTTATATAGGTTTTGGAGTGATTACGTGCCTTTGAACACAATGCAGTATGCTGTTCTACACTTAAATGTTCAGGTACGATAGCAGAAACAATCAGTATCACTGACTGTTCACTTTGAAATAAGGCTAAAAAGGATAAAACTGTCGACATTGATCAATGTCTGAGGGATTCGCCATGAATTTGACTTCATTGAATATCGTCGGAGGTGGTTGAGTGCATATCTGGCCTTTATAATGGCTCGCGGTGGCCTACCGATGTATAAAGCCAGTACTGCTATCCTCCGAGACAATTTCCCGATCCCAGAGATATGGAAGGCTTGGTAAGCCTTAGGAACGGGGACTGATCCCACGTGAATTACAGCACGCTTCCGACCACTGCGCTACACGCGCTCTTTCGCTTTGAAGTAGCTTTGTAAATCCGTGTTCTCTTTGTGGTCACGTTCGTGATTTATACAATACGTGATAAAATTTGATACTAACTATGCTTTATTAAGCTAAAGATAAGTGTACACCTTCAATGTCTTGATTCCTCAAGAATCAAAACGATTAAATCTAGTTTTTAGTACGTCGTTTGTATTTAAAGTTTAGGTTCGCCTTTCTGCTTGGATATTGCTTTCTGAACATCCTCAACGAACCCATGGCTTTTCATGGACTGACATTTCACTTATTCGAGTATTTATGACCACTAACATGACCGAGCAATCACCAGCAGTACGACTTAAAATCCTTGCAGGCCTGAGAAAAGTAACCATTTTTCTTTCCTTCATAAATCAATTGGGACTTCATTTGACATCTTGGGGATGTTTCAGATCCTTACGCGCATGGCAGAATCAAGTGAACAGATTCTTAAGGGAAACGAAGATGCTTTAAAGCAAATAACGATGTATAATGACTTCATAAGGTGGGAATAATGAAAGTTAATCAAATGAGTATTTTTAATTAATAATGTGGCTGATTATGGCGTTATTTACAACAGTACTCAAGTCTTTATTCAATAGGCAAAATCATAACAATTCGGGCCAACACTGCTTTCGTTTACAGAAAAGACATAAAGTCGTTATGTGAGGTAGTGAAGCTCAAGAGAAGGATAAAGCTGTGGGCTTTGATCAATCCCTGATAGATGCGCCATGCATTTGACTCTTTTAAGCATCGCTGGAGGTTAACGAATGCATATCTACCTGTACAGTGATTAGCGGTGGCCTACCGATGTATCGAGCCACTGCTACTATTCTTCCAGATAAGTTTGGTACTAATTCGCCAACCCTGAAGGGATGGGGTAGCTGGGCCAGGGGCGCGGGGATCGATCCCATGTGTGTTGCAGGGTTCCTCCGACCACTGTTCCCACTCGCGTCCTTATGAGGTGGTGACTGCGGCTCATGGTTTTTTTTTTAATCCAGATCTATTCACATTCACAACATTCCGGTTACATTTTCGTACTCTGAATTCGTTCAAATTGGTGATGCTGTATATTTATTCTAGCTTTCTTCTTTTACTGGCCTTCGATTCTATATCTCCTGGTGCTAATTTTAGTCGACGCATGATGGCACTTTCAGTAATACAGTGTTTGTTGGTTGAGGATTGGTTGAAACCACATGGAAAGAGTTGGTTCTTGATTTCTTTATTGTTAGTTTCTTTCTACCGCAATGTTATATTTTGGTTGCCTAACGTCATCGTTCATCGTTTTTCACGTCTTGTCTTGGGAAATGAAGAAGATCAGTGCAAGTTTCTGACGAATGGTTTGAGTTCTCAACATGATCCGTCGTCTTCAATTCGCATCACCGCCTTTAGTTTTAGTCATTTATCCGAACAATACTTGAATCACAATTTTTTGACTTTTATTTACTGACTTTCTTCTTTTCATGGCAGGGTACGATGTAAACTACAACCACAAGAATGCTACTATATGATTAAAACTGGGGATTTCATGTAGGTTTTGAGCATATGATTGCCCTTACCAGTAGCTCAAGGGCCTTTGTTGGTGTGGTGGATAGCACGTGGGCGTTGTGATTTCGATTGCAGCTTCAGCTCAGCTGAATTCACTGCTGATTTTTGTTCCCATATGTTTTTCCCATAGTGAAAGGGTGGTAATAACATTAATAGAGTAAAAACAAACCTGAGAGAAAGGCAAAGTAAGGGCCTCGGTTGGTGTGGTGTGGTGGACAGCAAGTGATTCCCTGGCAAGGGTATACTTGACCGTGGTCCACATCGGATCGAAGATTTGGCTCATATCGGAATACCTGGATCCCTTGGAGAATTTATTTGTTTAATTACGGTGATTCAAAAGATGATACGAATTTGCTCTAAATATACGAAGATGCCGGATGCTTTGAGGATTTTAAATTAGGAAAAAAGGCAGCATCGCTTTCCTTTTAAATGTCGATCAAAGTATCTAACTCGGAAATTCTTGAAGGATCTCACATTCTTTCATATATTGTACCAGCTCACGCTTCATATTCGCTTCTTTTGATATATGATTTATTATGAACAGTTAGAACTAGACCGTTCGGAAACCGATTTTCCCAATATTAGTTAGGAAAAATCTTGCCAGATAAAGGGTAAAGGATAAAGTTTTTGGCGTTGATTAATCCCTAATGGAAGCATCGTGCATTCGACTTCATTAAGCATTGTTTGGAGGTGATGGACTGCGTATCTGGCCTTTACGATAACTCGCGGTGACTCACCGATGTATCGAGCCAGTGCTGATATCCTCCCAGACAAGTCTGGTACCAATTTGCCGACACCAGAGAGATGGAAGGTGGGCCACGGGAGCGTGGACCAATACCATGTGTGTGTTTCAGGGCGCCACTCGCACCTTGCAATCTTGCCAGAAGTGTTCCAAAACTCCGGAGGGAACAATCTTAAATTCGGGGAACTTAACAACTAGAAGTGGAAAAATGACAATGAAATAGCGACTAATTGGCTGTTACCAAAATTTAACAAATAATAGCTACTCCATAAAAACGTGCAGAAACCTTTAACTAGATGTAGTTAGTGAGTAAAACAAGAACTGTATTGTACATGCCTCACATTAGCCCCAAAAAGGGACACGTTTTGTAGAATGTTTTGTATGGTGGTAGTGAAGTGTTTCTGTTGTTTAGCTTTGTTCTTCAAGCAACTAAATTTATCGATGAAGATAACGTCAAGACGCTACCAAGCCTTGGTTTCCTGTATTGATGATCCGTTCGAGTTGTGCCAGATTACTGCACTTAATATCCTTAAAAAACTTCCAGTTGATGAAAGTTTCGTGAGTCTTTGTCATGTGAAGGTTTTCTCAATTTCTGCCCATGCTTTGAGTTTTTCTTTGAATATCTTTCTATAAATAGTTGTTGCAGAAGTTGAATATTTATAAGAATGAGACTATAAAGATGATGAACTCTATTCGTTCGCACAATACTCTCGCAGCTGGCTATAGGATGCAAGTGAGCTTTTCTGGATTCTCTAAATATCCAAGTTTCATTTGTCGACTAACATTTCTGGTATGTGATTAGCGAAAACATTCCTAAAATCATAATTAATAACTGGGTTCATTCCCAATTTAATGGAATTCATGGTGCAATGTCCTTAATGAGTATAAGGTCCATTTTCAAGACTCATCTGAAACCACTACGGTATCCTTCATCTGGTCTTTCACGAATGTAGTCTATGAAGGTGATCTGTTTCGTACTGGTATCCAGTGTCATCAGTCGATGATCTCATATCTAACTAAAAGCGCAGGCAGTTTCCATGAATCGGAAAATGCATAGATCCATGCACATTAGTGTTTGGTCTTCATAGGAAATGCTTGTGTCCATAAATTTCTGTGCGCGATGTTCAACGCCATTGATGTTGTTGGGTTATCAGCAAGTGTCTGCACTCCATAGCAGTGCTGCGAGACCTGTTAATTGGAATACCTGAGTGCGGAGATCCCGCATTGGTTGTTTTGTTAAATCTTTGAGACGCCGAAGATGGCTAACGTTGCTTTCTCTGTCTTATGCAGATCCTTTCCAAGAGTACGTACTATCATTCCTAAACGTCCTGTGGCCTCTGTTATTGAAGAACGGTGTATTTCATTTGCTTCTCCATTACACCATAAATTTCCTCGATGAACTGAGATTTCCGATTTTTTCCCGCTCCTGGCTTATCCCACAATTTGTTGAGTTTTCGAGCGTCGTCTCTACTTCACCGGTATTGCCACAGTAGCCGCGATATTTTCGACTACCATTGTTGAGTCAGATGATTATGTAAAGAGGACCTCCACTGATAAGGAAGTCTCGATTTAAAGCGAATTGATTCTCGATGGTTTTCCTACGTTTTTTTTTTCAGAAATGATGGTAATACGGCCTTCATCCAAAGTGTTTAAAGAGAAAAGTGACATTTTAAGAGGATCTCAATTGTTAATTCTTCCGATTGGTTTTTTAAAAACATTTACACCGTAGGAGGAACGATGTAGTTGGAAAGAAACGTGACATTAGCTCAAGAAACGGATTTAGTGATCATTAATCATCGATGACATTCAGAATACGACAGAACTCACTAAACTGAAGCAGATGAGTTAGTAGATTTGGCGAAACATAAGAGCCAGTTATCATGAACCATTTTCTTCCATTAAGTGTACTACGTAATATCTGAAGTGGACATTCGTTGCTTGTTAGTGGATTACGTACAGCTTTCAAAAATATCTACAGCCCGACTGTAAAGGACTAAGTCGGAGTGGCATCGTCGCAAGAGCCATGGTGGTAGTACTGTTGTCCTTACCTTAGAGCTTCGTCGTCTTCGAAGAGGTTGGAGAAGGTGCAATATGTGTAGAACATCCACTGAACAAGGGAGAGTTCTTGTTTGGGTCATGATTAGTAGCCTTGGAACCTTGCAAATATGATATCACATTTCACCGGAGGGAGCATAGGTGTCCAAAGTGGATCACCCATTCTCCGATGATATGGTGAGTATAAAAGCTGACAGATGGATAAGAGAAACTTTACTGGACCGTAAAAAATCAGAAAAGCTGGTAGAGATACCTTCGAATCATCATTTTCCCAATGTTAACCACGTGGCATAGCTGCATGATCGTTCCAAGAAGAATATGCGAATAGACGAAACGAAAGTACCTCCAGTGTGCTTAATAACAGACCATTTAGAAGAAGTCATGTCGTCATCTGTGTTGATTATAGTGAGGTTTTGTAACGTTTTTCTAAGAAATGCGTTTCAGTTTTATACATGTTGTCATCCGGAATCGTTCAAAGACTTAGTAGTTGGTTTTGTTTCGATATGCGAGGAGAATACACGGGGAGCAAAGAAAAGCTTGGTTTGTTCCTGAACTATTTTTCGAGACAAACTCTTGTGAAGCGTGTTTGTATGGACGTAGTTTGTATCAGTATCTTATTTCCGGTTGATATAACGAAAAATACGATACACCCATGGATGAATGCAATTTCGTTGCTCTTGGAAAACACGGATTTTATGAACATGAGGTGATTTTTTTAGTCCTTAAAGAAATCCTAATCAGAGGAAGCTTTTCTTCAAAGTTAACGTTATTGTAGTCAGTAATTGCGGAAGTAGAATCCGTGAACTCTGTTTAACTGTATTTTCAGTCTCAAACATAACCAGCATCAAGGCGGAGAGATACTATCCATTATGCGCGGTTTATAATCTTAAAAACGGAACTATTTCTTAGCACAAACGACAGAAGAGTAGTCACTTTGGCGACTTCGTCAATAATAAATTGCCAATGGACATCGATTAGGTCAGAATAGGTCGTGGAAGCTCTTTACAATCAGAGTGTCTCTGGTCAATACACAGCGGCCATTTATGGTCAGTACAATAGCTTCGCAACGAGGATTTTGTTATTGTACAACAGCGTATTAATAGGCGCCGGGAAGGATTCAATCTGACGATACCATCTCTTCAGATTTGCTTCTAACCAACTGAGAGGATGTAACGTGGAAATGAACGTAACCAGGTCTCCAGCTGTACCATCTTGACTTTGCAGATGTCACTGTTTCTACAACGTCAAGTTGGGCATGCAAATGGATTGTTGACCAATTTCGATAGCACGTGTGGAAGAAATGGAGGAGGTGGGAAATGAAGAATATTCAGCTTCTTACCCGCCTTTTCAACTCTACGATCCTTCAATATACTTGCGACTATCATGCGTTTTGGTATTCAATTTTTCTTGCTACCTTTTTGTATTCAGTCCATAGTTTCGCTAGAACATATTTTATGCACCGTGTTATCCGAGAAAAAGCTATATCTTGCTTGTCAGGAGGTACTAAAGCGTTGGAGAATGTTCCGCAAATGTGGAGGCTTTCTTAAAAAATTACTCTACGGTGAAGATACAGTTACACATCCTCGCTGCTATTTCTCGCTTTGTATACCGTCTGGATAATACATAGGCCGTTGCTAATGACAGGGACACTTGATATTTAGTAGTGGGTCCACAACGGGCGGTATGCATTAGATTCAATGCATATCGTGAGAAAATTTCGCGGAAAACTGTGAGATGGCTATTTATTATTGGATGTGGTCAAAATTGTTAAGTAAACTATTGTCTTACAACAAGCATTAGTAACCAAAAGACATCATTGGAATCTGCAGATTTTGTCAACGAGGTAAAATTTTTTTGAATCAAACAGCTTTTAAAAACACTTTAGCTACCCTAAGTTTTTTGTTGGAATCTTTTATTCTTCAAAGTAGATTGTTATTCTGGCGGATATTGCTCTTTTGCGATTATGTTGTAACAGTTTTTTGACTAAATATTGCTCACCTATTGAGGTGTTACTGTAGGTGACCCAGTATTGCAACTTGTAACAGTATCATCTGTCGTTCCATTTATCATCGAGTGGTTCCAAAAGGCCCCAGTAAACTTTCCATTTTTCTTTACGCGTGTAAGACTATCTATCCCGGCGAGTTCTGTTTGCTCTAGGGGATCGCTGACAATCATAACTCTCTTATAGAGTCCTAGTGGAGAACTCTGACCGTGGTCGTTCGGAGGTCTTTCTGCAGTACGTTTGACTTCTCGAGGAATCCAGTCACTAACCGATCTTCACCATCAGTTATAGTTAATAAGCATTGTCCGACCCGCTTTATCATTCACATTTTGCATTTCGAAGGGCGTTTTTGATTTTTGATCGTTGACATAAGCCAGAGCCTCACTTATCTGATAAGGGATACTTTTGCCATCATTCTTTTGACTGCGCGTTTTATAGCGCTGAATAATCTTATATTCTGCTTACGCATCGACCAGGTTGCTGACGCATACTTTAAGGCGGGAAGGATCGTGGAGTCGAAAAGGTGAGCACAGAGTCGAATGTTCTTTGTTCTGTACACTACACTCTCGATTCTCTTGAAAGCCCCCGAAGCCGCTCGCTTCCTAATGCTCATCTCTGGAGCTAAGTCGTTCATTACTTTGATATTACTGCCTAGATGGATGTAACTGGTGTGTTCGGAGATATTCATTCCGTTGGGCGTGAATGGGGTATACAATACCAATCCATGCTTGGTGAATATCGTTTTTGTGAGATTTAACGACAAATCATTCACAGTCGTGATCATGTAGGGTTATGCTAACAAAATATCATGAATCGAAGGTGTGCTTTATTTTTGGGCTAATTCAACCACTTTTAATGTCGTTTAGTTCTATCGATTTGGATTGGTGGACATTGTTCATACTGGAGCGCTTAATTCCTTTATGTTTCGATATTGCTGAAGTGGTAGGTTCGATTTTTTTTGCTCTAGATTATGATCATTTCGTACGACCAGGTGCATCCTATGATGAGGAAGAGAAATGAAATTGCGTCTAGGAAAACATTGATTGTTTAGGTATCTCCAGCTGTTCATTCCATGTCTCCTGAAGGTTATATTCCAGATGACACATTAAACGAAATAGGTGAGCGCAACTGAAACACCTACAAAGTAATCACATTGACGTTTTCGAAACCAAACGGAGCAAATGAATATATAATCGAGATTCTTTCCATTTGAGTTCCACTTCTATAAAGTCATGAAGTGTTATGCTCGCACATATTCATCACTTTTAGCTCATTCAGCTTTCCTTTAATACGTAAATATGTAATGTATATATGTATATATATGGTATAATGGAATATATAAATATCAATGTGTGTAGCATATGCATTGTAGATATATATAACATAACTTGAATCTACATGCATATGCATCGCATATACATATGTATATATATATATATATATACATGTATATGTGTATATATCACCTGTATCACCTGTAGTCCTGTTGATCGTCGAGTGACTCTAGCGGGCGCCAGTAAATCCTCCATTTTTTCCTGTCGCGTGCGAGTAGCCTAGTGGGTTATGCTCGCTTTAGGGACCCGTCGAGCATCATATCTTTATCATCATCATATACAATGGCTTAATCAGCAAATTTCGGAGCAATGGAAAGTGCCGGTGCCCGCAAAACTAGTGAGGACCACTCAAATATCAAATATATATATATATATATAATATTGCCTATAATTAGTATTCTAGCTGGAATTGTAGATTTCGCACCCTGGTGACAGCACTGACAGAAAACTTTGCCGTAATAGTCGCAATACCTGAAACAAACCATTGCATGAATATGGTAGAGAAAAATGACCTTTTCGCTCTTATGCCAGAGTAAGAGGCAAAATACATTTGAGTTAATATACCTTCCACATATTTTAACATATACAGCTAACATAAACTCTTGATCAAAACACCAACTTGAGAAAAATGAATGCACAGTGAATCTTCTCTGATGGGAATTTTAGCGGACTAAAGTGGTAGACTGGAACGAAAGGACTGGAACAATTCGTTACCATTACTTTGAAGAAAGATCTTAACTATTATAGTGAATTTGAAAGAGAAAAAACCTAGCATATTAGAGCGAAAGAAAGACGATGAACTCCTATTAATAAAGATATTTCATGCTTTGTCTATCTAGGTCGGGAAATCAATATGATGAACGACTTAACTCCAGAGCGGAGCAGAAGGGAACAAGCGGCTTGGGGAGCTTTCAAGAGCATCGAGGATGTAGTGAAGAGAACAAAGAACACCCGACTTCGTGCCCACCTTTTCGACTCAACGGTTCTTCCTGCCTTAACGTATGCGTCAGAAACTTGGTCGCTACGTAAGCAGGATAAAAAATCACTCAGCGTTATCGAACGCGAAGGACGATGCTAGGAGTAACCCATTTCACTCAAGTAAAGGATGAAGGAATTGCAGTAATCGTTCCCACTTAGGGAAGAGCATAGTCATTAGCCGATAGGTGAAAACCTGGGGGACTTTTACACGGTTTCGACGGTTCAAGAGGTGAAAGCCTTGTTCAACATGGAATTCATCAATGCGATGGAAATTGTTAGTTTTCTTCGTGATTTGTGAGGAAGGTGTTTCTTCAGTACCAATCATTTCATCGCATTTGTCTTTATAGTTGTTTTTTCTTACAGAACACTATGAATGAATGGAGCTTTGAAGGAAGTAGGAAAACTGCTACGATTTTTGTATGCGATAGGTTTAGATATCGTTTTCCCTACAAGGGAATATTAGTCAATTTGTAATTACCTATCAGGCGTCAGAGGTCATTGCATGAATGAGTTGCAGTTTTTTTCAAGTCTCGCGTATAGGTTTGGAGGTCATTTGCTAGTTGCGAGTGACATAATGATCACGAAACTAATGTCAAAGTTTTACGAAGAGCTGGCCATTGGAGAAATATTCGAGCGAATGCGCGAAATCTGAAGGTTTATACACTGGTTGCGTAGGCCCCAGCATATTCTTCAGCTTTGGGAGTTTTTCCGGTTTAGCCATTGTGTTTCCTTGGAGTGTTGTCTTGAGTCTTCAGGCCACCCTAGGCAGAGTCTGCACCAGGTTCACCACCACACGCGGTCGCGGCCATTGTGGATCAGGGGAGGTTTGCCACCATGCGAACAGTTTGATGCTAGGATAGTGGTGGATCCTGATATTAATTTACTCATAGCTGGGTTTCCTGATAGAAATTTTGGAACACTTTTCAACTTGTCAGATCGTGCCATGGGGGGATCCCCTCGCTCTACATCGCAGTGCCTGATACTCAAGGTACACCGAGCCACGATGAGGCGGTAATCCGTTGGGAGGCGCCATTAGTTCTTTCACTTTCCAGAGCTACGGGATATGTTTTTGTTTTTGTACTGGGAGAATTCTTCAGATTTTTCTTTAAAAATATCATTTGGGTGGTCGATGCACCGTTGTTTACCAGCTGAATGACTTTTAGTTTTAAATTTTAATTAAAAAAAAACAGCCACCATATTATATTGTGATAATCGTATAAGAATAAAGCAAAAAGCTTTAAGGCAGAGGATGTGCACAGTGATTACTGCAATAATTTTTTTAAGTTGGCTTGTCGTATTGCGGTTAACGGTTGCTCAGCACCGACATGGCCGGAGCGGAACGCGGCTGCTCAACTGGCGGCAGCCCTTCGTGCTCGAATCTTCGGGGTCGTTCACAAAACTCAGAGAGACCTCATTGTGGATCCAAAGAATCGTAAGAGTGCCTACGAATTCTTTTCCAGGTGAGCTTTAAGGCCAGTGGTTTCGGTTGTTATTTACACATGGGATCGATCGTCGCGTCCATGGGATCACCAAGCATTCCATTCCTCCGGGGTCGGCAAATTGGTACCAGACTTGTCTGGGAGTATGAAAGCACTGGCTTGATACATCAATAGACCACCGCGAGTCATTGTAATGACCAGATATGCATTCATTCACCTCCTAACTATGCTTAATGAGGGCAAATGCATGGTCCTAGGGATTGCCCAAAGCCGAGAGCTTTATCCTTTATCCTTTATTCCAAATTTTACAACCATGTATTTAGTTTTTCGTACATGTTTCATGTGAAGTCTCCAACAAGAAACCTCTCTGTATCGCTTTTTAACTCTTTCTCTCCTCTTTCATGAAGAGAAAATGTCTCCACGGTACGTTTCGGATGTCCTGCCTTGTGCTTTGACACGGTTTCTGAAGATATGATCACTTCTGACTCGTTGTTTCACCGCAACGGATAACGTATAGGAAGAGCGCACAGTTTGTTATACGCTTTAAGTTAGCAGTCAGGAAGACTGCTAGTTGCAATGGGGCGATATATTTAGCGTACGCCTTATGCTTGGCAAACTCAGCAGATCCGTCAATGTAGTTTAGTCTCTACAGTAGTCCGTATATGAGACCAATAAACAAGTTTGCGTTATCATTTTCGGATAAATCTCTGTTGAGCTATTTTGGCAGAGTGTGGTGTTTACTTGACTGATTGGGGATTTTGAAAATAAACCATGCATTGATTGTTTCATCTTTATCTATTTCAGTAGTAGTGTTTCAGGTTTCCTTCGCTTCATGGATATCTGTACAAACAACTCTGCACTTGCAGGGATGAATTTAGTATCTATCCAGTACTGATATTTCTCACTCATCTTTTCCCATCTAACACTGATGTCACTGCCGTCATAGAGAAAGGCCGTAATTCGAAATCAGTGCAAAGTTTCCCACTTGCACCTTTCATACCAGCATTGCTACGAGTACTTTTATGGTACGATTTACGTTCAGATCCATCTTTTATATCATATAGAGTTTGGGAAAGTGAAGTGTTGTTTCTTACTTTTAAAGCTTGAGTGTGATATGTTTTGAAAAACATTAAAAGGAGTAGTCACTTTTTTATTTACTGCCTATTTCTTTTACGGCAGAGTGTGATGTGAAATTTACCCACTATGATGCTGGGATATTTGCAAAACTCCGGACCACAGTTGTTTGGTGTGAGGACGAACGCGCTCTTACCCTTTCCTGAAGCTAACGCGTTCACCACCACACTATCTTCGACTGTTTGGCGTATAGAACGGCATCTTTGATATTTGATCGTTGACGCAGATCGGAGCATCGGATCCTATCCTTTACTTGAGTGAAATAGGATACTCCTAGCATCGTCCTTTTCCCAGCCATGTTTCCCGGGTTTCTTATACTCTGAGAAAGGTAATAGCGTGTTCGATCTCCACCGCATTCGCCTTTGGTCTTGAGTTTTCTAAATATCTTGGCATAATTGTGAGTAAAAGGAGTAATGAAACCTATAACATTAACAGTGGTGAAACGTTGCACTAACAGCTGGTTGTAAGAATCCTCGGTATGATTGTGCTTGCAGTGGTCTTAAAGTGGTAAGCTCTTATTTTCATATCAAGATAGGCCACTTTACAGGTGTCGTGCCGAAAAATTGCGAACGCTAGCCGCTGCTGCAGTAGTTGCTGTTTCAAGATTAAAAGTAAGCATGGATACACAAGGGCTTTGCAATTCCAGCAGAAACCCATCTTTTGAGTTTTTCAAAAGACCATCTTAGTAGTATTTTTCCGTTTAGGATATCTCATTTATTCTCGACTGGATTTCTACAAGCAATTTAAAGAATGTTCGTGAAAATCATGTGCATGCTGTTTTGTTATTGGTCAGGTTCCTATTTTGATGGTAGAATGGTGAAATCTTGGTTGTGAAATTATTGTACAGCTCACGAAGAATCTTTATGTACTGAGTAGGAACTCCTTGACTACCAAGGGCTTCCATGACTGCTTCTGTCTCAATTGAGTCAAAGGCCTTCTCTTCATCGATGAGAGTGAGACAGATCGGTCTTTTGTACTGTCGCGATACTTCAATGAGTCTTGTTAACGTGTGAATGTGGTCCATCGTAATAAATCCTTTTCGAAGCCCTGCTTGCTCACATGGCTGTTCTTGATCCAGTGTTCTGTTTATCCTGTTTAGGATGACTCGAGTGAAAAGTTTGTAGCTGTTCGATTTTTCACCGACGAAATGGCATGTCGGATTTCGTAAGTGAGAACCGGTGGTACAACATATCCATCCTCTTTTATTACATAAGATGGGAGGTGGACGTGGCTATCAAAGAGATCTGAGTAGTAATCGTGGATGATTTTCTCCATTGCCTTTCTGGACGCTGTTATTGTTCCGTCTGATCGCCGGAGTGCAATCATCTTGTTCTTGTAATTGGCGAAGCTTCGACGGGCTTTGCGAATGCTTTTCCCAGCCTCTGCAGCTTCGACCATTACTGCTGCTCTTCTCTCTTTAAGATCTTCTTTTATCGCCTGTCTGCATTATTTCGCAAGATCGGACGTTGGTTCGCCGTTGCCTGCAGCTCGTATGATTCCACGCTGGCGTCTACTAGCTCGAGAGTTTCTTGAGACAGACGTCTCTTGGTGACCTTCGAGCTCTCAGCTTTCATGGCGCTAACGTGAAGATGTTCAATGAGCCGTCGTTCAATGAGCCATATTCCTCTTCGATGTTGTCGACAACGGCATCTTCCCAACAGCCGACTAATGAGTTGAATAAGTCCCAGTTTGTGGTGGTTCTGGGACATCGGTTTTTGAATTTAGCGGCTTTTTCTCCTTTCCGCAAAAAATAAAATCTTGCACGAAGGAGTACTTACATATACATACATTTTTATATATATATATATATATATGCCTCAAAAAATATTGGTAGAGTGACTTGGTAAAAGTGATTATTTCATAGATGTCTTCCATTTTGGAGACCAACATCTGTGCTGAAGTAAAGGAAAGAGTACGACGAATTTTGGTGAATCTTAACCAGCTTGAGCTGTGGTTAAAATGGTAAGTGTTCTGTAAACTCTTTCATAGTAGAAGGCATTTTTTTATTTTAGAAAGAATGACTCTTTTACATAGTAAGAGAGAAATTTAACTAAAGCAGTATTACTATCTATGTATGTTAATATATGTGTAACATTAGTAGCTTGATCTTTTATAATATTTTTATCATATCTAATCACAAGCAGGATTTATGCCGACTGAGATAGTTTCTCAACTACATTCTGTTAAAAGCACCCTGTAGTTGCACAGTTTCTCACCTTTCTGTGGTAAGGAGAATCTTACACGAAGACGGCGGTTGTAAGTCGAAACTGGTGGTCTAGCCGGTTACGGTTAACTAATCTCAGATGGGCTCGGTTTCTGTCCTGCCCATTCCGATCCATAGGGTGATGCTTTAAAGTTTATCAGAATTTTTATAGTAGTTTAACTCGCTGATAATGACTTTGTAGGAAACCTGACCATTCATGTAGAAATTCTGGTGCTCCATTAAGAGCTGTGTCTTTATATCTTTTTTGTCTAAGCGCATTTTTATGGCATACATAAAGAATTTTATGAAATTCGGCACTATTGTACACACATCGTTTTAAGCATGTTCGCCCATTCATATCACTAGTTGTTCAAAAAAAAAGTCTGTGACCATGCTCGTGTTAAAGATTACTCCAACTTCTTAACCTCCTGTATAAGTTTGATTCAGAGAAGTTCTTCCTCAGGATCATAAAAGATGAAAATTGGTAGGTGTATTGACGTCTCGGTCAGTCTGGTTAAATTGCATAGTAAGTACGTATCATAATCGTAGTTCTTCCCTATCTTAGCAGCTTCCCTGCACTTCTTGTATCCAACGCTGCCGTAATGGTGGCGCTGTTTCGGAATAAAACGAACGAATCGTTGTTTCTGCAGTTTTAATGGAAGGACACACATAGAGTTTTTCGTGGCCTCGTAGAAGATATGGATCTTATTTGCCGTTGATCCTGAACAGCGTCGCAAGTACTTTATAATAACTTGTTTGCTGATTTTTGGGCAAATCGACGTAAGTGATCCGTATACTTGTTAGAACACCAGAGCACTTATTGCATGACTGTAATTCCGTGTACACGTTAAAAATAAGTCAATTCTGCTCGGCATAGACACTGAGTCCATATCTGAATCAAGCTTCAATCTGCATCGCCTGTCGCCTTGTTGGTCCTCGAGTGACTCAAGTTGGCGCGAGTAAATCTAATTTTTTCGGTCTCGCATGCAAAAGTGGCCTAATAGGTTCTGCTCACTGTAGGGACTCGTTGAGCGTCATATTTTTCTACGGTTTTCATGCACAACTCTGACCGTTGGTTTGTTGATCTTCCTGTAGTACGTTTGTTATCCAGTGCAATCCAGTCAATAACGGCTGTTGTTGTCCATCGGTTGTCATTCATAGTGTGGTGTATAAAGCGGCATTTTTGACTTTTGATTTGACGCAGGTTGAAGCTTCTAATCTCTTCGCTTACTTGCGTGACACAGAATACTCCTGGCATCGTCCTTTCGACTGCACGTTCAATAACGGTGAGTGATTTTTCATCCTGCTTACGCAGAGACTAAGTTTCTAACGCATACGTTCGGGCAGGAAGAACCATTGAGTCGAGAAGGTGGGCACGGATTCGGGTGTTCTTTGTTTTCTTCACTAATCCACGGTGCTCTTGAAAGCTCGTCAAGCCGCTTGTTTCCTTCTGCGCAGCTCTAGAGCTAAGTCGTTCATCATATTGATTTCCCGACCTAGATAGACATAACTGGAGAATTCGGAGATATTCGTTCCGTTGAGCGTGAATAGGGCAAACGTAACCAATCCGTTCTTCATGAACATGGTTTTTTTGAGATTTAGTCGAAGACCAATCTTTCCACACGCTTTATCAAAGTCCGCAAGCATTTGTTCCGCTTGGCTAATGTCTGGTGTTATAAGAACGGTGTCATAAGCGAAGCGAAGACGATGTAACTGCCGAACGTCGATTTTCACTTTCATATTATCCCATTCCAATGTTCGCATGACGTTCTGGAGGGTGGGAGTAAATAGTTTTGGCGAGGTTTTATCGTCTTGCCTAACTCCTCTTTTGACGTCAACGTTAATGTCGTTGTAGAATGGTAAAATTTTTGTACAGCTCACGAATAATCTTTATGTAGTGAGTAGGTACCCCTTGACTACCAAGGGCTTCCATGACTGCTATCTCAGTTGAGTTACAGGCCTTCTTCAGATCGATGAAAGTTAGACAGAGCGGTCTTCTGTCTTCTCGCGATACTTCAGTGAACCTTGTTATCGTGTGGATGTGGTCTGTCGTACTGAATCCTTTGCGAGAAGGTGCTTGCTCATATGGCTCTCTTTCTCCCAGTGTTCTGCAAATCTTGTTGAGGATTACTCGAGTGAAAACTTTGTAGACGAAATTTCGCGAGAGCATGCAGTTTGGGTGACAGTTGCCGATCTTGTGGAGGTAACCGTTCTTGAAAAATAGGATGATCTTGTTCATGGAGAACAACGACTTCAATTAGGCAAAAGCTTTGATTTGCTATGTTGTTATTGCATATTTCGTTGTTTCGTTTTTAACCGTAAATGCTTGATTCAAATTGTTAAATGTTCCAATGAATCGATGTTCATGACTAAACTCGTGGTGACGAGAACCCCGACGCCGCCGACTCTTTTACTGTTGTAATTTCCGGGGAACAGTTCTTTTACGGTTTCACATTTTACGTTGAATGAATGGGTGGCGTTTTCTCAGCTCATCAAGTTCGATGACGTCGAATGTTATCCTTCTTGTCTGCAAGAACAAGTCCTCTGTCGGAGACAAAGATGCAAGTGTGCTTGAATTGTAGTTACAAATCGTTGCCTTAGTCCTTTGCGATTAATTAAACCTAGAATGGCGCTGAGATCTTAGCAGCCTGTCCATTCTCATTCTATCCAACGCCTATGTATTGTCGCAGCCAGTTAATTGTTGAGATTTCTTGAATTGAGAGCAGTTGCTCAGCGGTTTACCTCTTGCGCATCTCTGAAGCATTATGAGATAAATGGAGAGACATCGCTAACGTATGCAAAAACTCTGTTGGTATCGTTTGCTTCTATTTCTTATCTGGTCAGCTTGAAAACTTCCTATGATCATTACTATTACTCGACGAGGCATGATTTTTGAAAGACTTTCATGATTGCTCATGACGTCGTTTCATTTCATTATCATTGCAATCAAAATAAAAGAGATATAAGCTTAAACGGAAGTTATGATATATATATATACGGTTGAGAAAAAAGGAAACTTGGAATCCGGAAACAAATGGATGGAGTCTCTCCAGCGCACTTCCGTATTGGCAAGAAAAAAGGTATTCATTGCAGATTCTGGACGTCATTTATCTCAACAAAGATTTATTTTCCGCTACGGACCTTGTGGCAATTAGGGAATGTATTTCTTTCGGACTTGCAGAACACTGGAGAATGTAAGGCGAAGTTTTACGTTGCTCAGTGTTGTTTAGGAGAATTTCGAACTCTTCAGTGTCATGTGAGAGGCTTCAGTTTGCACTCTCAATCTTTTGGCTTACATTGCGCTATCTACTAATGCTCTCTTGTTTTGTTTTTAAGATCATACTTATGTTTTATTGTACTTGGAAATTCTCGTTTGCAAATTTCTTGATGCTTGACGATATTCTTCTTTACCCGTAAAGGTCTTGTTTAACTTAGAAATGAAATTAGATAAATGCCTTGGTCGTGTCCTATCTAGGCCCAACACGATATCGAGGGCGCGTCGTGTACTGGCATTTATTTCCAACGAGAAAACTACTTCAGACGATGAACTGGAGTGGATGAATTTATGCGTTTCTGTGGATGAGGAGATTTCTAAGCGGATCGCACTACTTGTAGGAGCACATCGTTTGAAACATGGTCAGTAGAACCTTTTTTGAGGTTTCGCACATTTTAAACTTATACGTCTTCAAATCTTCTCCGTATCTACCTCGTGTTTATAAAATGATATTAAAAATATGACACCTGTTGAGGTTTTTAAACGTTTAGAGTTCTTCATCTATTAGTCTTTGCACTACTTTGCACTATTTGTAATTTTTTTCTTGTTTCTGATTACATGACCTATGTATATTGCAGGCATTGACGAGGGTGTGATTGCTCGTATGGTTGCTTTTCTTCAGGATGATGACATCAGTATTCGAGAAGAAGTCAGTTGTCATATCAATTTTAGCTCAGCTCTAGGTTAAAAAATAGAGATTTGCTATAGTGCGGTAGACAGGTTAGATTATCCACAGTTAGCGCGCTTCTGAAAATTATTAATAAGGTTTTCAGAGACGATCGATTTTTTTTGCATCGAGGTTTTCTTATGGTGGTGGGGTGTTGCTCCATGCTTATAGTTTGGTTCACAAAAGTGTTTTTTTTTTCGAATTTATAGATTTTCAATCGGTCATTTTACAAAATCGTATTTCTGTTTCCTTAGGCTTCTTCGATTTTATCACCGATCGTATCAAGGACCAATATAGTATTGAATCCTGCAGTGTGTTATCGGCTGATTATGGATCTGATACCTTCTTCAAGGGAAAAAGCAATGAAATACGAGGTTTGTGCTAGTTGGGTGTATCTGTAGATTAGGTTTACGACGCTGATCAAATTCTTGAAAACGTTGCAATATTCTCCCCCATTTGTGCTGAAAATGTATATGATTTTGCCTCTATACGTATTGATTTTAAAGGGTAAAAAAAGGATAAGGCTCTCGGAGTTGATCAATCCCTCATGGATGCGCCATGTATTCGACTTCACTAAGTATCGTTTGGAGACCACTGAGTGGATGTCTGGCCTTTACAGTGACTCGCGGTGGCCCGCCGATATATCGATCCAGTGCTGCTATCCTTCCAGAACAAGTCCGGTACCAATTTGCCGACCCCGGAGGGATGAAAGGCTTGGTGGGCCATGGGTTGGGGATTGATTCCATCGTGTGTGTTGCAGGGCGCCTTCGACCAGTGCGTGACACGCGCCCCCTGTTTCAAAGGGTACAATGCGAAAATGATGCTCTCTTTCAACTTTCAGCTGACATACTGAACCCAGCTGATACTTGATTTTTGTCTGAAAGATGTAGGTTCCGTATTCCTACCAAAGTGTAGCTCTGATTTTCTGGAGTAAATGAAATCTATATATTTTCTGCTTTTTTCTGAGTTCGTGTTTCGAACGCGAAAGCAGTTGAACAAGTGGGATTTCGTTGGGCAGAGTATGGTGCTGTTGCCCAACGTGCCGTTAGATTTTGTAACAGCGTCAGTTGCATGGAGATTTTCAGAAAGTTAATTTTTTTTTCACTCTTCCGAGAATTTTGATTCTGGACAAATTTTATGTTGAAGGAAGTTTTTGAAAATCATATCTGCCTTTAAGTTAATAAAGCAAGGTTTTTTCTGTAAACTTGTGAAACTTTCGACTGCATGGCTTCATTAGTGAAGAAATTATTATCTGTTCTCCAAAGGATAGCCTCGTCAAGTGTTAGAATGCCTGTATAACTGTACTGACAAGGCGCAATGGATAAGCCAGAATTTTTTTCTAATTCGCGAACGAGGCTCTAGCAGTTAATTTACTCCAAAAACATCGCGAACATGGTTTTTCGGACCCATTGAATCAACTGTGCTTCTAAAGACGATATCGGTGTTCATTGCATGAGCGATTAAAAATGAGCGAATGTACGTTAATCTAGTCTTTGTGGAACCGAACATCTACGTTAACGCTATTAAATGATTATAAACTGGTAGAATGTTGGTTGTCTAAGATTAGTATTTTTTTCTTAAAGGTGAGAATTGACAGCACTATGTAATTATCGGTCTTCACGCTTTTTCAACTCGAACACCATAGTTTTTTATTGATTGTTTTAGTGGTACAATAATTGCTAGACTTTATGAATATTCGTATTCTGTTTCGATACACTCTAGGTCATATGCATTGATAGCACTTCATATGTGGTGCGAAAAACTGGACCTTTAGTCTTTTAGCACTTAACTCCTTAAGCTATGTTTTCGACAAATGACAATGGTTTATCACTTGAATGTTCCAAGAGATGAGAACTTCAATGATTTATAGCTCCTCGTTCATGTACACGATTTTTATGCAATATCGTTTCATTCGTAGATATGTTTAGCAATGAAATTTTCTAAAAATCGGAAGCGAAACTTAAGTTCTTATGATTTGCAACACAAGTACAACATCCGCCTACACCAACGTTGGGGAATATCCTCTCGTGGTGGCGGACGACATCCTTTTTGCTAGAGTTTGTTTTCGAATTTGAAACGCGAGCTTCAACTTTAGAAAGACCAAGAATTATGTTTTGTCAGCGGCAGAAAAGCTGAAGTTTATCTCGGCAGAATATGAATTGCAATATCTAAATAAATATCAGTAGTTTCTAATAGTGTTTATTTCCACTAGTTAGATTTAAGACAAACTGAGATGCCCTCGTTGAAACTGAAAACAACGGCACATGCATTGTGGTCAATACATGTTTTGCGACATATGTTGAAACCTATGGAGAGTTGTTCTGAAACCAGTGCAATCGTGAATGTGTTTTCATATTATGTCGAGCTCTTAGTTTAGTATCAAGTCGTATTATTATTGTTTGAAGTAGTCAAAACTAATTCTCTTGTTTTTCAATGATGCTGAGATATTTACAAAACTCCGGGCCGCAGGTGTATGCAGTGGGGAACGAAGGCGCTATCATCTTTTCCGGGGAGTAATGCGTTCACCACCACACCATGCGGGTCCTTCGTTTCGCCTGTCTCTCAGCTAGTTCTGTTGATCTTTGCCACAGCAATCACCCGTCAATGGGATTGATCTGGGGGCCCAGATCGGCAAAGAACCCAGTTAAGCTGAGGCTGCAGTTATAATCACAATTTTTTGTCACAAATTGTGACTATAACTACAGTCCGTTTTTATTACCTCCACATAGAAATCAGGGGATTTCGTATAAATACTTTATTTGATCTGAAAATTTTTATGTAATGATCGGTCTAACCAAAATCAAGATCGAGCCTGAAGGTGTATTAGGAGGTTGAACTGTATTCCGGTCAATCCTACATAGAACTGGTATTGCAGGGTCATGAGAGACGATTTGGGAAGCGTTTTGGGTTCTTATGCATCAGAAACCCTGCTTTATTCTCTAGTTGCATGTTCAAAACTGAAATCTTTTCATAAAATATAAAGTAATATAAAGTAGCGCACAGTTGGCATTGCATGCATCTTTATTGTGTAAAGTTAAGAGTTTTGTAGATGCTTCTTTTTCTACCATGATCAATCCGGACGGGATCTCTTTTCACAAAATAGGTCATATATTTCGAAAAGTAGGAAAAACATGTAGTTGTGCGATTCGCCCGTATTTTCATGCCTCGAAATAAAATAGAATGCAACATAAAAGTCCGTTTCTACACCCATGCTTTCTGAATCGCGTTCATATAGGTACTACACGCATCGAACGAAATCCTGTATGATGTGTGTTCATCCAATTCTTATGCAGAGTCGGGTTACTTTGGTGACTTCACTGATGTTAAAGTTATGGTAAATGCATTGTTGTAAACAGTGAACAAAAAGAGCTATAGCCAGCATGCGATTTATTTGTTCGGACCAGTTTCTTAATATTTTGAAGTCCTCTTTGTTTTGTTAACTTAGGTTTTTGCGAATGCAATTGTTTTTATGCACGATTGTGGGTATTTCCCGTTCTGTTACTATATTTTAAGCCCAAACATGTTGTTCTGTATTGCTTTCTTTCTAGTAATTTTTCTCGAAATATGTTGTTTTGTGAACTCTGAATAAATGATTTTTGCAGTGTAGTAACCGGGCACCAATTATATCAGTTAAACAAGCGGCGATAGGCTTTCTTTATGAGCTTTCCGGAAGTGCTTTTATTTTTTCCTAACCAGTACGTAAAGATTGAAGGAAGCAGAGAGGATATTTAGCCTGCCTCAACGTGCTACGGGTCTTTGTTTCCAAACTCAGCATTTTGTGTTTAGATTCAGGGTCTCTTGTATTTCGTAAGGTGAGAAGTGGGATAAAAAAAAGGTATTTCAGAAACAATTTGTTATGTGATCTAGCAATATTTCGCTGTGTGTTATTTTAGCAGTCATTCTTTAAGCCAAGTTCTCCGCGTATAGTGCTTGATGCATGGGAGTCGTGTTGACTACTCGTCTATCGCGCGTTTACATGGTTTGAGTGGAGATGTGTGTTTGAACAAATAAATTATCATTTGCTGTTTTCTTGATGAGTAATCATGGGATTGTTACTTTATTCTTTATTTACAAAAGTGCTGACATTTCGGCAGCTGTCGCATCCAGAGCCTGGAGGGGTCAACTGGACTGCGATCTGGTCGACCAAAAACCTCTATAAGCAAAACTGAAAGAAAAACACAAAGTGAACATTTCACTCGCATTGCGAGCAATATGGCTTCGTCGCAGACTCACAGCTTTCCATGACGCTTCCACTGAGTGTCTCACCCTGGAGAGCAATCGCGCGGAGTGCACATGGTTGGTTAATGTGTCTCTCTCGCTTCCATTAAAATATGTCTAAAATATTGTGTCAGATCACGCGTTAACAGAGCACTCCTCCCTGCGGTCCATTCTTAAGCTATTGGAATTTATCCGCAATGTTTCGAGAGTTTTGCGCAAGGATGGTTGAACTTCTACTTAAAATTCTCTTTTATACCTTCGTGTCCTATTCTCTCCTAGTGGAGTTTTCTGTTTGACTTTAAATTTCCCAACTAGGTGTTGTTTTACATGGATTGCGAATAATCGGCCGTTTCGCTGGCGCGCTCTTCCCCACACCCTTTGCGGGAGATTAAGTACACCTTAGTCGAATTAGGGCATACCATGCAGTTTTGCGTTCTGTGTAGACGGTCATACAGGCGGTTACGAATTGACTGGCGTCTTCGAGTGCTCGGTGGAGTTTAAATTATTGCTACTGAATTCTCCAACCCTGCTCTTTTTACGCAACATTTTATCAAGCAGCTCAAGCACTCCTTTAAGAGAACTGTGGTCTGCCGAATGGAGCTCATGCCACATAAGCAGTTTGAGTACGGCTTGCATAGCGGAGTCATTCTACACGTTTGTATAAAGAGCGGTGACGTCGAAGGACTTCATCATGTAAGCACTGTTGGAACACCCTTTACGTAGACGATCCAAGAACATCTCGGTGTTCGTAAGATGGGCTGGAATGTGTTTCAGAAGCTGTATAAGTATTAGAGTTAAAAACCACGTTATTCTAACCGTTGGTACATCTGCACGGCTATTGACAGTGTGGCCTTGAACAATGATGTTCCGGCAACCTAACAGATCTTTTTACAAATGTATTTGTTTAATGATCGAAGAAGGTATTGACTATTTTTCTCGATGTTTATGATAGGCTTTTAAAAGTAGATAACCTAATGTTTTCCCATCTTACCAGCCCTCGAACCAGTCGCGACCACATTTCTGCGTTTCTGTGAGACTGGAGCTGAACTTCTTGGCAATGTGGTTATTAAGGACTAAGTTTCGTACGCAAATATCCGAAATTTGATATCAACTTGACTATTGAGTTCTTGTTGTCAAAAGAACGTTTGAGGAAATCGGCAATAGTGGTATTGCCTCACTTCTCGTTGTTTACTTACGCTTCAACTGTTTCTTTTTCACGAAGTCTATCTTGAAGTTCATGTAAACTATATGGGACCCTGAGCAAGGATACCATAGAACTGGGTTCGGCTGGTGAGAAACTTAGGCCCAGTTCTATTATAATAGTGGCACCAAAAAAAAATTATGTCTTCTCATTGACGTGACATGACATGAGCTTGGCATAAAAATATTTATTCGGCCGACGTTTCGACGTCTTCGCCTTTTTCAGAGCTGCGTTAATCTTAGTCAATGGAAAGTATAAACTATTCTTGCCGAGGTCTAACGACGGTAGGTTTTAAGATACAAAGAAGTTATGTTTTTCACGCTAAATTACCGAACTGTTTCTTCTAGCTAATAATTGACATGGTTCTAAATCTTCATAATGATGACTACTTACCCACAACTAACTTTCTATTAACCTAGGCATTGATCAAATAATTATCGGTACTCTTGTTGAGCTAACACGAGGTACATCATTCTTTATCACAAGAAAGTTGACGTTTCGATAGTATCGCCTGCTTGAGAGCCGGCAGGAGTGTACTGATATACAACTTTTACGCCAAACGTTTCAATAACACAAACAGAAAGGTTAAAATATGAATGATACTCACATTATCAACAACCTCTCGAAAAATCCACCGTTGTTTTACGTGTCTTCCATTGGTGAAGAACAACTGACTAGAATCGTATATGGTTAACGACTGCACCATCCCACATCAAAAGTCGACGCGAAGGTACGGGACGAGATCGCTTGTGACCTCTTCGAATTCCTCCCTGATATTCATTCTAGGGTTCTTGGCATCTATCCAAAAAGCCTCAAGAATTTTTCGTACTGTTGTTTTGACATCCTGTGCAAGGATAGCGACTTTTATATCAAAATCGTCTCCGTTATGCTTTTGTATCCTATGCGTTCCTAGTGAGGTACTTCGTCTCGCTTCTCATTTGCCATCTATGTGTTGTATTACACGGAAACATAACGGTCAGCCTATCTCGCCAATATATTCATTTCCGCAAGTACTGAAAGAGATCGAGTATATCGTACCTGATTTCTTGCAGTCATCGTCGCTGCCATAAAGGCAAATTGGGCAGCTCTCTGTTTCATAGCGACGCTCAAGTAGGCGGCTACAAACTAACTGACGACGAAAATTATCTGATGGTATTTCAATTACCGCAACGGATTCCTCTAGATTTGTTCTTCTTAAGCATCTTTTTATAGTTGCACTTCATCGATAATAAAGTGCAACTTAAACGGGATTTTGTTTAGAGCAAATCCTTCGTTTTGGCTCGTCGCTTTCCTTCCGAACTTATCACGTGAGGTTACTACTTCATAGCCATTGGAGATGGCTATTCGCCGAAGCAAGCAGCGCGATTCCTCCCTTAGTTACCTTTTCGTGCAGTGGCACAGCCACTGTGCTTTTGTATCCTACGCCGATAAAGTCAGTAGCGAAAACTAAACAGTCAATGTTTCAAAGTGACAAAGGCGGCAGGCTTAAAATTTTCCATTATTTTGCACTATGGGGTGGAGAGACTAACATGTTTCCTCTTATACTAACTTATTAAAAGACACAAGTTAGTATTACCTGATAGTCTTGCGTCAACTAATCCATCTTTTTACAAGATTAGATCCATTATAAGATGTGTAGACGCGCCAACAGATAGATTGAAATGGTTTCTAAGACTAATACTTATCCAGTTGCTTCAACATATTCCAGCTTAACTTACGAACACCCAAACTGTCCTAGAACGTCTACGTAACGCGTCTCCTAAGAGCGCGTGAGTAATGGAGTCCTTCGACATTTCCGCGCTTTACACAAACGTATCGAATGACTCTCCAATGCAGGCCATCCTCGAACTTCTCGTTCAACGTGAAGGAGTAATACGTATGTATGGCGTGTCTATTAAGCAGCTAATGGCTATCTTAAATAATACCAAAATGAAATGGCGGCTTCTCTGACCGCATGGATACGTGTTGCCTTCCAGTTTTTGTGGTCAGAGAAATTGAACAAGTGGGATGATTCCATTCAAGACATGGCGCTATTCCGGATTGCATCGTCGGTTTTCGGCTAAGGTCTTACATGAGAAATTCCAAAAATTCGAACTTCGTTCTTAATTTTTTTCCGGAAATTCTAATTTGGAACTCCAAACGTTTTTAGGCCACTTCAATTTATTGCACACGCCAGATATAATACATTCAATCAACTCCAGCGATGCTTGACAAATTCGAATGCATGGCGCACTCTTCTGGTATTGATCAACGCGGAATGCCTTTCCCTTTTCCTGTACCATATAGACCATAAAAGGGGCTTCGGAGTTGCAGTGGTGGACTACGTAACTAAAAAGTTAGTGTGATCTATTAGATTATATTAATAATAGTTGTAGATGTCAATGTGTACGATGTAGAGCATTTATACAGACAATGATTCTGAGAAAACAATTACCAAGAAAGAACCAGAAGAAATCTATTGTGCTTCTTCCTTGCAACTCGTGAAGAGAAATCCTATTGCGTTTACGTCGGCTATTTGGTGTACTCCGCTAGGTCAATTTTTTTCATGGAAAATGGAAGATTCTGGAAGGTCAATGTCTTCCTAGTGATGTCTCATTTGGTTTTTCCATTGTTATATACCATCACTATATACGACCATTATCTCATTAATTCGTTCAGTTTACTTGAAATATGTGTTGTAGCACAGTGGTAGTGATGCTGCCCAATACGCGCAGAGCCTAGGTCTCTTTCCTCGGGCAAAACAAGGTGTCCATCCCTGAGAGCTTCAGAAATCGCCACGGGGCTTTTCTGGGATCGCCTCACTTCTTTCAGTCCAAAAAAGCTGGTGACCGTATGTGATGAAGGTTTGGGAAAGCGCGAGTACGAATATCTCAAGACTTCATGGTGAACAGGGGCAATCGACTCAGCCAGCATTTAAGACTGCTCATAAACAAAGAAACCACATCCTCGAACAGCAGTCGAACCTACATGAAAAGTCTGAAGATTTCGTGGGTGATGGATACGAGAAAACAAATCGAATGAAAGAAGTGCTAGTATCCGCACAATATGTGATGTTCACTCGCGTAAAAAAAATGCAGTAACTTAACTTATCATAGAATATATAGTTTACGGACTCAGTGGAAGACTAAGTTACTGATCGATTAAAATGTTCTTAAAATGAGAAGTCATAACTGCTATGGGTTTTAAAGTGTTTTTCTCAAATACACAAAGTAAGTTCGCCTCCTCATTTCTCAATCACTTGCGCCCTCGAGACTGAATTTTCCTTCGCAATTTATCTCGACCGTGGTTGAGCAATCGACGCTTTTTTCCAAGTGCGGAAGGACGACGATGTCCATGTTATGAGTGATAGCCACCTCTCCGAGCACTTTAAATCGCCAGGCCGACGGCGCATTCATCCAGACCAGCTTCTTTCCCACTGCTTTTCGATCAAAGTTACCAGTGTTTATTCTGGTCACAAAAAAATATTCAGTGGTATTAAGCCAGTTGTAAGAAGAACAGCGATCTCAGTCGATAAGAAATGTGTCACGGTGAACATGATGGCTGTGATGATGGTGACCAGGATTACGATGGAGCTGCACCACGTGTGGGCAGCTTCGATCCAACACATCGACCCGCATTCTCCGCCTCCAGCTAGGCGAGCTGGGAACGGGCGATCGATACGGGAATGAACCGGGGGAGACTTTGCCGAAGGCCCAGCCACGTAGCAGGCGACATTCTCAGAGCTGCAAAGTCGAACGTCAGCTCCGCTCTCTAGTCGGCTTCATGTCCACCCCGCCCCTTGTTCTTGTAGTGGGAGTGGCAACGAGTAAAGCGGGACCACTTCTTGATTTTCCCCCTCTTCCTCGTAAATTTTCGCTTCTTCCAAAAAAATTTTTGTTCGTATTTGTAAGAACACTAGGCAATTTAATCATTCTTAGAAATGCTTTTCTATTTTAGATCTGTTGAAGACACATTTTCTTCTTTTTCCTATTCACCCCATATTTTTTCGTCCATCCGTGTAGTTGACCTGAGTGTTAAACTTTTCCCAGTTTCTTTTTTTCATTACTGCATTTAAATATTCCAACTTAGTAGCTCAGTCAATTGCTATTCGTTCTGGTGGAGAAAAGTCGGACCCATTCAGTCGCTGAAGTGCTGTTGATGTTGAGACCTCTGAGAACAAAATCACTTGCAACACAGTCAAGCATGGCTCATTATCCGATTGCGTAGCCCTTTGCCTCTTGTTTCCGTCACTTCTAGACAAATTTTCCAATTCCAATTGCTGCATAATTGTAGTCTTTTTCAAAAGACTGAAAATGTGTATACATGTGTATGTGTATTTGTATTTGTGTAGGTATATGTATATATGTATATTTATATGTATATGTGTATGTATATGTACATGTATATGTATATATGTGTGCATATGTATATGTATATGTATATTTATATGTATATGTATGTGTATGTATACATATATATATATATATATATATATATATGTGTATGTATGTATGCGTGTCATCATTGCTGTTATTACAGCTGTTTTTCTTTGTTGTTTTCGACTTCGACTCAGTTATTATTTCGGTTTTTATAGCTTCAACTGCATTTAATTCTAACCAAATGATTCTTAACAAAAATAAGGTCTATCTTTAGTAACGCAACGCCTCTACGCTTAAGCTATTTCCTAAGGAAACCCATAGAATTCCCCTGCCTCACTTTTTCCGCTGACATATTGGAAGCATAGCTAAAGCTGGTAGAAAAATAATGGCTGGTTTTGAATAGCAATGGAATATAATAGCTCAACTCAAACAACACGTTATTAGTCATAATAAAAATCCTTGGAGACTTCACGTTTTCGCCAGTTCATACTTCTTTATCTCGATAGCTTATAATAAAGTCGAAAATATGATCAATTTTTCGAAGACATTTGTATCAGCGTTTGCTTATTGAAGACCTCTACTAGAATTTGTGGTGATGATTGAAAAAATGGTAGACGACTAGGGAGAGGACCGATGAGATGGTGAATAAGGCAGGGTTTCGTACCTCGGTTCGTTCAATTTCTGCGTCATTAGTTATGCGTTGTATGGTAGACCGTTGTGGTGCACGAAAACAGAGTCTTCTAGTTTTCGTCATGTCTGGATCTATGCGCTGCAATACTTGCAGAATTCAAATGATATTTCTTTTCAATTGTCTTGGCAATACCCAAGACCGCTTTGGTGAAGACGAAACGTCGTCGTAACCACCTCTTGGCACGAACTAGGTTTTGGAAAATGTGTAAGGAATCTCTCCCCTGGACTAAACGCATCGGTCATCGGTAAGCCAACGATTATTCACTGTATGTCAATGCGATCGAGAATCGGCTCGTTTGCTATCCTCCCAGACAGGTCTGGTACCAATTTGCCGACCCCAAAGGGATGGAAGGCTTGATGGACTATGGGTGCGGTGATCGACTCCACGTGTGTGTTTCAGGACACCTCAAACCACTGCGCCACACGCGCCCTTTAAAATTTAAGACATTACAGAAATATATTCCCTTAGGTATGAGATGAAAATGAGGAATAGAATGTATTGTACAAAATTGGATTAAAGGCCAAGGCTCTGGAACCAAACATTTCCATATGTGAATTAAGTGGATTGTAATACGCAGCATAGCACTTAATACAAATAATCAAGTCTACTACCACTCTAGAGGTGTTTCTTTAAAACTGCATAGCATAATCAAGCACCTCAGGCCATTCGTGTACTACGCTTAAAAAGGTTTGCACCATGTGATTCCCCAATATATTAAAAATCATATGACTAAACGCCCGGGGTCGACAACATGGTCATGGTACCAAACCTGTCTGGGAGGATAGGAGCACTGACTTGATACATCGGTTGGTCGCCGCTAGTCATTGTAAGGGTCATGTACGCATTCATTCACCTCCAACGATACTTCATGAAGTCGAATGCATGGCTCATCCCAGAGGGATTGATCAATGCCGAGAACTTTATCCGTTATCCTTCATGAACTGAGAAATGTTGTATTGTTTATTTGATAAGCTAACACGATGTTGACAAAAAGATTTATTCGGCTAATTCTTCGACTTCTTCTTCAGAGCCGATAGTCGTAGTCAATGGGCCACAGTAACTCGTCTTCGTATCGAGTCAGGGCTTTTTCAGTGGAGTGTTTCTCGAATGAAGCAATCTCAGCCGATGATTCTGTTTTATATTGGACGATAGATGTTGACAGTAGTGATTCTGTCATTATCTTGGCATCGTATAAAATCCTGAAGAATATTTCTACAGAGGTCGCGTTATCGTGTAGGTGTTGGATATTTAGGGCAAAGTCTCTTGCATAAGCCAACCATGTCTTCACCTCGTCAAATATCCTAGTTTTCGAAAAAAAATATCAACAGCTTGCGAAAAACCACCATCGGACCCTATGCGGATAGGTCTTAGGTATGGTGTCAGTTCTAAGTGAAATTTACCAGTCGAAATAGAATCTGTTAAAATGTGTAAGCACACTTAATCTTTGCAGTTGATATACATTTATATGTTCTAATACAGTAAAATCCTGAAACTCTTCTGTAAAGTCACGTTCAGTTACAGCTTGATTTTCGAGAATTTTCTCAGCATGTAGATGTCATTGTTCTCGGGAATTCTTATTTTATTAATGAAAGATCCGAAGTAGTCTCAGTAAATAATTCTGTTCACCTATCGAAAAATTTTCACAACAACTTTTTAGACAACAGAGCCCAAAGACCGGCAATGAGAGTTGACAACGATAATGGGCTTCGTAGTGGTCGATCCCCGAGAGACGCACTATTCATTCCACTCCACTAGGCGCCATAGAAGTTTCTATAAAATGCATGTCTAACTTATAAAAAGACTTGCAGTGATATATCAAGTTTCTTTCTAATTTCCAGACAAGTCTGGTAGACGGATCCATCCTGATGGATGGGAGTTTTGTTGAGCCCGGACCTTGAGTCAAACCAACGACCACGTTTACATCACAAGTCACCTCGGCATACGCTCTCATTGTTAATTTGTGCTGAATTCAATTGAAACGTAGTTCTAAAAATCCGAATGCTCCGTTACATGCACGCTGTAGTAGTATTATTCGAAATGAACTCCATGTGGCTCTGAATACATTGATTTGTCGCAAACCTGAGCCATGCACAGTATGCGAGCCTACCTGGATCTGTAATGAAACAGGTCAACACCACATTCTGTATTCTCATTTAGTTTCTGAAAAGTTCCACTGCTTCATCTTTCTCCTGCTGTCACGCAAAATACTGTTGCTTCGTGAAATGAATCCATTTCTCATCGAAAATTACAGAAATGAAAGAATAAATCCTTTCTTTCATGCGAAAGAAGCTCATAACAAATCTCGTCACGGCAATGTCTTTTCCCTCTGATCAGTTCGTTCGACAAATAGTTGTCAAGTTCTTTCTAAATTGTAGATTCGGCTAGATTTTGTTCATACTCTCGTTGAGCAAACACGTGTTTCCTCAACGAGAGTATGAACAACATCAGGTTTGTTTCATGGATCTACATCAAACGCGTTTTCCTTTATCATTTTCGAGAACCCTATCGATAATTTGTTTGCGCTGGAACAATAGTGGAGATCTCATTCAGTAATACTCATAAGAAGTCGGGTCCACTCGTTCTTCTCCAACCAAGCTTCCCATCTCATTGAGATCGGGAAATTCGTAGCAGACATGTCTGAAAGCACCATCACATCCGTAAGGGTTAGTGATTCCTTGTGGTGAGAAATCTTCGTAAGGAACGAAAAATTCTCGATCAACGGTTGAACTCACGTGCAAATCCAAAAGGTTACCATCGGGGTTGACAGGAACAAGTAAGGGAAGCGTGTGAATCTTCAAGATTTCTGATGTCGAGTCATATGTAATGAGAAACATGGGCCACGGAGGACGCCATATGGATGAGCCACGATTGTCACATTTCGTCAACACATGCTTTCATTTTCCTCATTATATTTCTTTCGTTCGAGTTTATGTCAGCAATGGGAAAGTATCAGTGAAAATAATGTAGTGTTTTGTCAGTCAATCAGAAAGGTCATGTCGAAAAGTGCCGTCTAGAACGCTACTCCCCCATGGGTACGCCAAATTGGACCAGAGAAGAGACTTTCTCAAGTTACAAGACTGTAGAGAACATCCGACCTAATCCACATCAGTTTCTTCCTCACCTTACAACAGATCTTCTTGTAACGCAACTACCTAAGATTATTGATTGACGCGTTAGCAGAACGAATAAAAATATTGTAGCCGGCCGACGTCATTCGATGCCGGCTTGAAAGAGAAGTGCCTATTGTTAACAGCTTCAAGCCACTCACCTCCCGCTACGGATTCATCTGTGCGATAGCTGAGACCCATTTTAATAGTAATTATAAAAAAAAACTTACCGAAAAGTGTTGCAATTTCACCTAGGCAATTATATTACTTGACAAGAAGAAATAACCAAATCAAAATTCTCTTTCAAAATCAAAGCGGAACCCACACGGGAAAGCCCGGGGTTTTCGCTGCTGACTGATGAGAGAAAATGAATCGAGTGGAAAAATGCTGCATTCGCTCATTAGATGTGAAAGATGGATCATTTAAAATGAAATAAAATAGAAACAAATAGTGCTCGTCAGAAGGTGCGGTTGGACCAGTGCCAGTGATGTCATCCAGTACGCGTCAGACCAATCTTGCTCCAGGATAACTAAGCTACCATCTGTCTGAGGTTGGAACATTGATGATAGACTCGTATGCGATCAACCCCTCTGCAATACACAAAAGCTGGCGACTGTATGTGACGAAGATCTGCAAACGCCGCAGAACGCCTATCCTAGCAATCGGCTCGGCTACCATTGCTCGACATTCATAGAAAAATATTTCGGAACCGACTTTCCTTCAACCTCGGTGCGACTAATCAATATGTATTCTTTTTTGATGAACCTACACGAGGTTGATAAATATGTTCATTTTTGGCTAACTTTTCGACGTCTTCGTCTTCATCAGAGCTGATGATCCGAGTCGATGGTCCAAGCTTGTTATTCGTCTCGATGCGGTGGCTTCGCCTTCGTGTCGAGTCAGGTCTTCCTCAGCGGGCCATCTCCTCGAATAAGGCATGCTCACTCGGTGATGCCCTTTTATACACGATGCTGATGGTGGATATAACATAAATGCATTGGCAAATAAAAGTCAACGTCCTTGCATAGGAGATTAAAACACTAGCGCGAAAACTTCTTGAGGTTTTTTGGATAAATGCCAAAAACCCTACAATAGTAAGGATGAATGCCCAGAGGTCACACTCAACCTGATCCCTTATGTTCGCATCAATTTCTGATGTGGGCGGTGCAGTCATCAACCATGTGCGACTATAATCAGCTGTTCTAACCTTATTGGAAGTCATGTAAAAAAGCGGTGAGTTTTTCGAGAAGCTGTTGATCATGTAATTGCCATGGAGTTTTTCGTCTTTTTGTAAGTGTTATTAAAGCGTTTGGCCTGGTAAATTGTATATCATTATACGCTTTCAGATTCTGAAGAAGGCGATACTGCTGAAACATCAGCTACTATCCCAATGCCGAGGTTAATAGAAAGTCGATCCTGGGAACTCTCGGCGTTGATCAATCCCCGAGGGATGCTCAGTGCATTAGACTTCATCACGCATCGTTAGGGATTATTGAATGCATATCTAGCCTACTCACTGACCCGAGGTGGCCGATGTATAGAGTGTATGCTACTATTCTCCCAGACAAGTTGAGGCTTGGACATGGGATCGAGTTCATAACTATTGCAGAGGTTGTCCTCTAACCGCTACGTTACACGAGCCCTAAGTATACTGATATATGAGCAAAACTTAAGGCTTCAGACGTCATACCCTTCCATGGAAAAGGAATAGGCAGGAAATAAAAACTGAAAACATTCGAATGAGTGCGCTCTTGGATTATTAACCTAAAAAGAAACTGATGAAAAGATTTATTCGGTTGGCGTTTCAACGTCTTCTTCATCATAGCCGGTGATCCAAGCAGATGTTTACAGTCCCTCGTAATCTCGAAGTAACGCCTTTGCCGCTCATCGAGTTGAATTTTGTCCAGTGGAGCACGGCTCGAGTGAGGCAACCTCACCTGCCAGCACTTTTTTATTCGAGACGGTTGTTGTCCCTTAGCTCATACGAAGACGAAGGAACCATATCGAGAAGATGAATGGCTGTGGACTATGGACTCGGACCATTGGCTAGGAAGACGATAGGAAGACCCTTTTTGTCAACCTCATATTAGCTTAATAATCCAAGAAACTATCAGTTATTAAGGCCGAGGTTAAATGACGGTGGGTCTGAAAAATATTCATATTTGGCCTATGGTTAGAATGGCTTTCGCTTTTTCAAATATATGTTACCACAGATATCCAACATTAATTTTCAACAGATGTTTTGGACAACTTGCCCATTTCATTTTTTCTTGTTAATGATGAGTTTCCCCACACACATTCACCAATTTATTGCTTTGCGGAGCTTGATTACTTTACTAAGATGTGGATACGATCAAACAGGCTTTTAATCGAACTCACATTCAGTTTTCGATTATCGGCGATCGAGCTGGAGGTGCTTGCTGTGTAACAGGACGGGGAATTTTTGACTCCTCCTCAAATTAATCCCTCGTCCATTCCACTATTGAATACTTGAGAGTTTTCCGCACTAATCAACTTCGGGAGCTTATCGATCGTTTTAATATTACTACCGTAAGCGATTTTACACGAAGTGGATGTGATGCGTAGGTCTGGACACATCTGGGTCATAGGAATCCACTCGAAGGCAGTGAGAAGTCGTTTGAGGATCATCACGTCGTGATGGATTAGCGGTGACTTCGAACATTCTTGATTGATTGCTGTTGCTTTATAGCATTGACACTAGCCCTACACAGAGTCATGCTTATCTATTCTCATTTAGTCTGTCTGTTTCTAGTCTAACAGCTACTTTTACAGCTTTATTCAGTGCCTTTCCAGCGCAACGTTGATGAATACTCTGTTTTTGTTGTTGAGAGCAGAAGTCTGCATGATTGCACGACTTGAACTTTGATTCTAGTTCGTTTCTGATTTCTTCTCGAGAACACACGAGATTGAAAATGGCTGACGTTTTGCCCAAGGTTAATAGAAAGTCGGTGCTGAGAATTGCCAGTTCGTTTCTTTGTTTTTCATTATCAGTTCACTCCATTTTAAATTACTTTGACCGATTTCTAATTCAAATGAATGCTTTTTAACTGAGGAGAGCATGGTGAGAAAGGAGCTAACTGTTATTGCATATAGGGCCCGCGATTATTATTGATATCGTAAGGTTTGCACCTTCGCACCACTTTGTTAGATTGTCAGGGATGGACCATACTTACGATGCAATATTTACTACGAAGACAGTTTCTTCATTATTAGCGCTTCCATACCATTTAGACAGCAGAACTGACAAATGTTACCGAAATTCTACGACAGCTTTGTAGGCAAATTATATGGCTTACTAGTATTCTTGCTGAGGTTACTCCTCACCATTCGCTCCGTATGGACATCAATCAAATCATCTAAGTTTGAAAGTAATCCAGGAGCAGAACTCTTTCGAGTTCTCTGCAATCTCTGGTATTTCACTTCCGCCACCTCATCTTTACCACCAAAATATCTATACGAGATATTCTGGCATGCTTTGAGCAAATTCCAAATTTTCAATGGTAGAATGTGCCTATGCTTTAATCTCTAATAACACATCCATACATATTCTTTCGGACAGTAGATTTTTTCCATGTGGTACTCCGTGTTTTCATTACTTCGCTATCCATTTTTTATTGCTGTCGCTTTCCAGTTTTCTTGACACTGTTTGGATTTATGCTCGGATTCAGGAGCGCGCGCGATTCACATCAGACACCCCCGCCGCTGCAGATGTGGATGAACGGCGACGTGCAGCCGGAGATCTCCGGCTCGACGGCGCCTGACTGTGTTGGCGACATGCAAGCGCTCATCGACGAGATGCGTACGTTTTTCTGCCAGTTTCAATCTTTTTCACACATCTACGCGCACCAGCTATCTGTCATTGTCGTGATATTTTCTTGAAATTCTTCTTGTTGTTCTTCAAGTTCTTCGTTTACAGTATTGGGTCGATAGGTTGAAAACAATGATTGGTGTTGAGCAGCAATTTGACAATATTACAACTTAGCTAGAGTGGAAGTGCCATTAGAATTTAAACGCAATATTAATGCTAGAGAGAAAGGCGAAACGAAAGACCCGTATGGTGTGACGATGAACACGTTAGCCCCCGGGAAGGCTCATAAAGTGTTCGATCCCCACTGCAAACGCTGTTATATTTCAAATTATAGGTGTTAACATTTCCGGCAGCAGAGCCGTTGAGATCGCCGAATGCCTTTTAAAAAACCGCTTGTTTTTAGCTGAATTTTTCTTAAAAATAGTTGTCACGGTGAGTGAGAAAGCGGTAAGTGCTCATCAATAGATTCAATAGGTGTTGTAGATGAGCCAGAGTATCGTAGCCCATTCTGTTCCACCCTTGGTCACTTAACGTGTGATTGAGTGTTGTTCACAAAAGAATTTGACTCTTTCTTTCGAAAAATTCATGCGCTGCAGTTTTTATGGGTTCTGTTGGTTCTGTGAGAGTATTACTCTGTTGTTATCCCTTTCGTCCGTATTGGAATAGCTGCTGTTAACTAATCCGCCTGCAGACCAACAGACGCTGGTCATATTCCCGGTTCATTTACAGCGCTGAACGTCGTTATAGTCGCTTAGGATCCATTTTCATCCAAAGTTGTAATGGTTTCATGAAAGTATTCATATTTGTGGAGTGCGTGGAGCTTAAAACAGCCTTCTTAACGGTGATCTTTTTGTCTTCGTTCAATTGATACGGCATCCATTTTGAGAGTTTTTCCAACTTTTCGGTGTCTTTTGTATGGCAAACTGTTGTGAATTGCTAATCGTTATTCCACAAGGAAATTTTGAAACCACGCTATTTTGTAACAGGTAAACCGATTAAGCTAAGTTTTAAATTATTCCAGATGTTTCTATTAATTCTATTCCGTAGATATCTCTTCATTTTGCACTATACCTTTATTAGCAGAAATTCCGTTTAGAAATGAAGTTTGAGGAATTTTTTTAATCATTCATTTCATTTGACCCATCTTCCTGTCTACTGTGAATATCGCCGCACTTCTCACATTTGCTTCGTTTCCTTGCATCCATTGTCCATAAAGATCTTCCAACTTTAACGTTTGGCATCTATTGCTGCTTGAGGATTTTCACTTCATCTTGAATGTCGTGGAATTCTAGTCTGGAAATTCTCCCTGCAGTCCTGAGGTAGCCGGAATGGAACGTTCCCAGTTGGACTGTAGAAATTGATTTTTTCTCACACAAGTCCGGTACCAATTTCCTGACCCCAGAGGGATGAGAGGCTTGGTTAGCCCCGAGCGGAGTCAAACCACCGCCATGCTCGTGACAACGGACATCACTACCACTGGACTATCCATCTCCTGGTTCGGGGTATTCATGCTAGAGAAAGTTCTGGTTGCTGCTTCACTGAATATCAATACACTCACCTCTGTACTCGTCATTGGACCATCGATGCCACTTGGTTCATGTTTCATCGCCAATCTCGAATTCTTTTTTCGGAAATAAACATTGGAATTCTCGTTTCGTCACCGTTGATATCCTGAATTGTATGAAGATGACTCTTATTTCTATACTGTCGTTTTCTTCATGACGTTGTTCCCGTGAACTGGAACTGATGGCTGATTTCCCATCCACTCTCATCAAGTTTGACAAGGAGTCTATGTTTGTTCTTTGAGACATTTTTTTGGCTACGACGAAAGCACGCAGGGACAGTAATGGTTGTGAAACATTATTATATCAAGGTTATGAAACCTTGAGAAAGAAGGCACATTTCTTGGAGGTGATCAATGAGGTACAAATGGTCGTAACTTCGATCTCCCACCTCGGGACAACGAATACCCATAATTTCGGGGTAAGCGAATTGATACCTACCTACCTGTGAGAGCAGCGGCACTGAGTTGATATATTGCTAGGGCAGTGCAAGTCATTATTTAGAACAAATATGGATTCAGCCACCTTTACAAGGCTACGAATAAAGTCGAATCCGTGACTCATCCCTTGTGGATCAACCCCGAGTGCCTTCTTTTGTTGTTTTCTTTGCAGTACTGCTTACATAAGCGCTTGGTGCCAAATTCGCGAACTTAACTGTCACACCTCGTATATTGCCTTCAATTAAGCGCTGCCGTCTGTGGGTGCTTTGGTAAAAGTAAACCTAGTAACATGTGGTGATGGCATTGGTTGTAGGAAAACTGACTGAGATTTATTTTGCCTGTCTCTCAGTCAGTTTTCTTACAACCAATGCCATCACCACATGTTGCTAGGTTTACTTTTGCCAAAGCACCGAGAGATAGCAGCGCTTAATAGAAGGAAAATGAAAAGCACTTACTAGTAAATTAGTTCTAGTAAGATCTTACTTTTTGCATTTTTAGAGCCTGGTTTTATTTTAAACCTGAAAATGAAAAGTTTCAAAAAAATTTCATTTCTACAAAGCTAGCTGTTCACTTTCTGTCTGGTATTCAAATCGTAAATTATTCTTGCTATACAAAAATAGCTCTAAAAGGGCGCGTATGGCGCAGTGGTCAGAGGCGCCCTGCAACACACACGTGGAATCGATCCCGCACCCATGGCACACCAAGCCTTCCATCCCTCCGAGGTCGGCAAATTGGTACAGACTTGTCCGGGAGGATAGCAGCACTGGCTCGATACATCGACCGGCCACCGCGAGTCATTGTAAAGGCCAGATATGCATTCAGTCACCTCCAACGATACTTAATGAAGTCGAATGCATGGCGCATCCCTCAGGGATTGATCAACGCCGAGAGTTTCATCCTTCATCCTTTTATAGAAATATAGCTTTATGAAGGTCTATGAAATTTGAATCTCGTCAGTTACACGCCAGGGAGTAAAGCACAAATCCAACGACGAGTTAGGACAGAATTTCTTTCGAATTAAGTGTTTTGATATTGTGTTTTGTTTAGTTTTTTTTCGTTAGACTGATCAAACAGGTCTGCAGCAATGTCTGCTTATGATTGTGATAGTAACTAGTGAGTAAGCTCATTTCTATGGATGTTTAACGAGACTTTTAAGTTGGTTTTATTTTGGGTTCATACTTGACCCGTCTATTTTCAATTGGTCAGTGTAATCTTTGTCGTAAACACATCTTAAGCTGAATTATTGGGCTATGCAATTGATGATGCAAATATCATGCAGCCAAGCCATGAAAGAGGTCCCAGAATTTTTTTGATGAAGAAAAAGCTCTTAGTACCAGTACGGGTTGAATCGTACACCCTCTATAGTCTGGACCGTTATCGTAGACGACTATTGCATGTGGACAAGGCTTGAAAGATTGGGTTATCCGATACACTTTCAACAATGGGAAGTATGGCACACGAAGTTGCTTAGACGTAGTAGATATGGAGCATACATAATATGATTTACAATTTTTCAATTGTATTTTAGTGCTGGGGTCCGAAAATATCGTTATCTGTAGTGCATTGTGTACTTCTTTGATATTGCTCAGATAACATAGCTGACCTCCCAACGGCTTAGCGCCTTATCGAGGCTGGGAGGTGTTCTTGGGTGTCAGACTGAGGTGTACAGCCGGGGGAATCGTCCTCCCGGCAGAATCTCAGCTGAGAAGGAGTCCGGCGTTTTCATCAGCAAGCCGAAGAGTAAGCCAGTACATATACCAGAACACATCACCGTCCTGGTATCAAAGTTACATGGTGGCAAATCTCCTGATCCACAAGAGCTGCGACTGCCTGTGGTGGTGAGAACCTGGGGCAGACTTCGACCAGGCCGACTTCGGGATTCTAGGGAACCACAATGACTTAACCAGAAAATCTCCGAAGAACGGTGATTGTGCTGGGGCCAGCACAGCAGTGAGGACGGCCCGTTCAACTATCAAGTAAGGAAGTAGCGTAGCTGAAGAAAACGGAAAAAGCTTTCGTGATCAATCCCTGAGGCATTCACCATGTATTCGACCTCATTAAGCACCTTGGGAGGTGATTGAGTGCATATCGCGGTGCCCTGCAGATTTATCGAGTCAGTGCTGTTATAGTAGTAGACACGTCTGGTACCACTTTGGCAACGTCGGAATGGGGGAAGCTTGGTGAGCCTGGGGCGCAGTTTCGATCCCATGTGTATTGCGAGGCCGCTCTAATCACTTAACTAGACGCGTTCTTTAGCGTAGGTAAGAATGAATACTGATTTGACCTGGTTTGGTGGCTATTGCTAAATAAAATTCTGTAGCGCTTCCAGTGTAGCTATCTTGTGTTCAATTTTCGGCCGCTGCTGCATTTCCTTTCTTGATTGCTGTACCGTTCTCCCAAATTGTTAGCTGAAAGCACTAGAGTGTTGTATAACGTAGCTACCCTATCAGTTTAAATAAAACTCATATTGGATAAAGACAAAGTAAACAACGCACTTTTTAACATTTGGCTTCCACTTGGTTGCAAGTTTTTGGCCGAAACTATTTGCAAAATACAATTTGCACATACGCAAACATGCCATAGATCGATCGGTACATAGAAACGTAGGTACAGAAGGTTTGTGCAGCATCAACGCAGCAGGAAAAAGAAGTTCATCCTATCGATGCACCTGCAGCTCTGGGAAACAAAGGGTCGCTCTTGGCGCACCTTAACAATCTAACTGCCACTGGGGGCAGCACCACGTAGTTTCGTGACTAGCCGCTTCGGAATCTAGGGAGAATCGACTGGATATCTTACATTTGCCCCCTAAAAAATTGCCTGTGGTGAGTGGCAAGACTTCGGTGCCGACTTAAATTCAGCCTTAGCACGTGTCATGTTTTGGCTTTTTGAAGAAGAAGGTCCTTTGAAGAAGACAATTTCTAAGCACATTAACGATTTGTAGGCGTATGATGTAAGGTTATTATTAAACCACGAACTCGCTCCTCTCCTTATCTAACAATCAGGTTTTTTGTGAATGTTTGAATAGCTTTAATAAAGCCTACCTTATAAGATTATGAACTTCCAGGTATACAAGATTTTGACTCGATTCGTTTTGCCACATATCGCGCCGCTTGCAAGTTGCGGTTTGTTCAGAAAAAGACCAATGGTGAACTTTTTCTACCTTTTACTTAATCACTTTGTACTTTTTGAAAGAATGTTGGCTTTGGGGCTTCTTCTTTTTTTTTACGAAGGGCTTATCACAACGGTAATGGGTGTACACAGTTGTTTGTTGATGGATTCCAGTGCACCTAGTGGATATATGGAACATGATCGAGTCGTTTCGGGAAAACGGTCTCAATGCGCTGCCCATCCACACACAGGTGGGGTGTATTTCATTACTACAGTTTTAATCACCAAATCTTTTAAACTATAGTAACCTTTTCGAAAATTTCGCCATTCTTGTCCGAGTTCTATCCGCTACTATTTTATTCCACTATCCAAGAAACAATCTGTCATTTCATGATTCCATGTACGAGATAAGAATAACTTGTTGTGAATTAACGGACGAATACTTTAGAAGCAATTTATTCAACTCTAAATTTCACATTTTTTCTACTTATTATCTATATGCCAGGATATACCACCATCCTGGTATGAAACTAGTCGCATGGTGGCAAATTTCCCTCTGATTCATAATTGCGGCGACGCTCTGTGGTGGTGGTGGTGACCTGGGGCAGACTTTGCCCACGCTGACTTCCGGATTCCAGGAAAACAAAATGGGTAAAGCAACAAAACCCCAAAAAATGGAGAATATGCTGGGATCCGCACAACCAGTAAAGACGGGTCAAGTATCCACATGTGAGCGTGCAAATCAGTAATTTGAGGTGTTTTGTGATATATACGTGGTCCTTGGTTCAATCCCGCTCTCTGGACTAACAAACTTCGTTAATCCTCCCTCATTGGCAGATTGTTACTGGATTTGTTAAGGAGGATGAAAACACAGACTTAATGCAGTATGCCAGTAGAAATCATTGTATAGGCTAAATATGGATTCAGCCCTCTCAATGATGTTTGATGAAATCAATCGCTTGGCGCAGCATTGACCAACCCCGAACATAATATTGTTTATATTTCTAAATCGTCTTCAAATAAGCTACGTAATGATAGCACATGTCTTGGAGAATTTCTTTTGAAGGGCTGACAATTGCTTTAAAGGCCAGCTTTTTAAGGTCTTTTAAATGTTTTCTTTCACTTCATCGTGGAGGTGAAAGCTTTCGACAATAGCACTTTGCGTGGTTAATAACGTGCGACGTCCGGCTAAGTAAATAATTCTTTAAATGGCTCACACTAGCGCACGCATGTTGCTTTGCATTAGGAAAAGCTAGTCGTTGAAGTAGTTGCTCCACAAAGGACATATACCGCACAACATTCAGCGAACTGCACGTGAAGTGGAAAAATTGTTATCAATAGAGCTGAATGAAATACCTGACAACATCATTTGAGCAGGGGTTACACGAGGTTGATACGAGATGTTTATTCGGCTAACGTTTCGACATCTTTATCTTCTTCAGAGCCGACGATCCGAATCAACATCATGTGTTTATGGAGAGATTTACGGGAGTTACTACAGCATTTTAATAGTTTTAACAGTTGAAAACCATCAGTATTCTGGCTTCTCGTAGACACCGCCAGACATCCTGAGACTGAAAATAGGGTTTCCTTCATTTGTACTAAACTTAAGAAATCATCAGGCTGCTCCGTTTATTTGCTGTTTTCAGATCAAAACGTCTCGAATAGAGTTGTTATTAACCTCCATCTATCATAATTTGAACAAACGGCTCGTTTCTTCGCAACATATTGATACTGATAGATCGATATCGCTGTTACTTAGCTTTTTACTAGGAACATATGACAAGTAAGTGTTATTCATACAGGTCAGTTTAATTGCAGCATTTTTTTGTCAGGTGCTTCTTTCTATTTCAGGCAACAAACGGGTCGTTTAACAGTGTTCTCGATCAAGATAGCCTTAGCGACGATTTGTGCTGGAAAACTGATAGACAAGTTGAGGTGTGAGTACTACGTTTCTTAGTCTTTTCAAATATTTAGCACTAATGTACAGTTCAGAATTTTATTGTCAAATGAAACCTGACCATGCTTGATTCATAAATGAATTCTGGCTTCGTTGAATAGTCGTAGCACCTCAATAAACGTTAAAACGAAAATCGCACGTGGTAAAGTCGGTAGCACCTAGCTCAATCAGGGCAGCGCGTCCATTACTTCATAACTCCAGAAGCTGGTTTTTGATAAGTGACGGCCATTTCTCGATCGCAAGAGTACCCCGTGAGTTTGAAGCATCATATAACGTTTACATAAGAGGCGTTCATCTATGACATTTATTGCGCATATAAATTTTGTTCTGTATTCCTTCGTTTCTAAAGATCTTAGGAGGCCCTAGCACCGACTTTCTATTACCCTCGGCATCCATCAAATAATTCACAGTTGATGAGCAGACACAAGGTTGTTGGTAGCAGGATTTATTCAGCACAAGGCTGAATGACTTTCTGCGGTTTCGGTTTCTTCAAAGCTGTTTTTTTCTTCTTAACTGTTCCATTTATTTAATGGAGACCGGCCGCACAGAGTCTTACATGGGGCAGGAACGTTCCAGCCTCCATTGCACTCAATAAATCTTGTTGCTCTCAACCTCGTGTTTGCTCATAAAGCAAACAACAAATTATGCTTAGAATTGAAATTCTCGGCATATTAGTAATGTTACATGTTTTTAAAACTTCCAACGCAGGATCAGCAGCTGCAAACATAAACGATACATCGGAGCCACCAACTTGTTGTACTGGACTATATTTCGTTCGTTCATCTGCTTTAGTGTTGGGAATACGAGAACTGAAGCAATAAAATGACAGAGACATTTGTCATGGGCTACAGAAGTCTCTACAGAAGGCTACAGAAATTACAGGCTACAGAAGCTACAGAAGAAGGGAGTTTCAGCATCGTAGAGGAAAAAACCCCAATTGTGTAGTCAAGGATCTGCAGCTCTGACAGTTTTCACTCAGTTTAGTTTATGTGTTGGTTTTATATTATATACGGTCATTTCTGACGTGATGAGAACTTTGCATTCCCACCTACTCGTAAATTTTGATGTCCTGCGGCAAAGCTGATGTAAGTCTATTTGCTTCCTTAGAACTCCACAGCGAGCACCCTTCAGTCTCATATGAAACATGTGAGACTGCTTGTCGTCAAGTGACAATTCCAGCGTCGGTATTTCTCTTGTGATTTTTCTGGATTTCATCAAACTGCTCACCCGTGGTGTTTTGACGTTGTTAGTTTACTTACGCAAATTGTTCCAAAAGCCGTCTGGCTATCGAGCCCATTATGCGTCAGTCTGCTTCAACGTCTAGGTCATCTGGTTGTCTTTGTCCATGGCAGTGGATCGTCCCTGACCTTCCTCGTCTTTAAGACCATTATCTCCGTCAAGACTCGTTTTAAAGCAGTATTATCGTGCAGTCACTCACAGCTCTGTTAGAGAATGCGTGATTGATATACTGAAGTATTTTACTGGGCTTATTTGCAAGTTCGTACTTAAATAATAAAAATATCCCTAGCTTGCTAGTCTCATCCTTACTCAAATTCAGTAAATTGAGCACAAATTGGCATGGAAATGAAAACAGTGAAGACAAATGGGAAATCTGGGCTTAAAAATCATATATGGTACAAATCTCAATACCAGTTATCTTTTAATCTCGGCGCCGATCAATATTTCTGTTTTTCCTCATGAACAAATACGGGTTGTTATTATAGGATTTATTAAGTCACAATAGCTGACGTTTCGGCGGTTTCGCTTTCTTCTGAGCCTAGAAAGGTCAAAGTGACGCACAGTCCACTCATCCAAGTACTTTACAACCTCAGTAGGAAAAGCGTAAAACAGGTCTTAACAAGTCTATGATAACAACCTCTTGTTTGCTAATCAAGAAATGCAGTAACATGTGGCACATTAATTAATTCGCCCAAGGGTTTTCTGTCGTTAAATTGTAGTTTTTATACTAAGTAAACACTTGTAGTAGAACATACTTACTTACTTGATACTTGGACGGCCCGTCCTCATTGTTGTACACGCCCTAGCACAATCACCATTCTTCGGGGATTTGCTGGTTGAGTCATTGTGGTTCCCTAGAATCCCGAGGACAGCCTGCTCAAAGTCTGTCCTAGGTCGTTACCACCTCAACCAGCCGCCGCCTTTGTGAATCAGAGGGAGATTTGCTACCACGCGACTCTGATATCAGGACGATGGTGGATCCTGGTATTGGTTTACTCTTAGTTAGGCTTCCCCATGGAAACGCTGGACTTCTTAGCTTGGGAGACCTTGCCTGCGGGCGAATCCCCCCGCTGTACATCGCAGTCCGACACCCAGGAACACCTTTCAGCCACGGTGAGGCGGTAAACCGTTGGGAGGTGTAGTAGAAGATAGGATCACCAATTGAATTTTGACTATGCCAATTTTTTGATTTACTGCCTACTACCATTTCTCACAGCAGGCATTGTATGTGATACAACCGCATGACATCTGCGGTTCGGAGTTTTGCAAATATCTCAGCAGCACTAGATTCTCACTTTGAAATTTGACTACTTATTATTTTCTTTGCTTTTCAGATATGTTCTCGCAAATTTCCGACTCATCCGGTTTTCTCGAATACGATCGGTTTACGGATTTCTTACAGCAGGTGAGTGCCTCATTATGACATCCCTGGCAGCTTTCATTCAGAATCATCTCCAGTTAGTCGGACCATTGCCAGTCATTCTAGAATAAACTATGATGTCTACCAACGAAGTAAACTTGTAATCTGTACAGGTGCTTGCATTGACGACAGCCGTTTTTGAAGCTCCAACATTCGGCTTCTCAGAAAATGTCATGTCCCAGTTTTTCTCGAAGGTGTTGTTTACATTATCGATTCCATTTATCGTTCCTTTGTTGGAAGTTACTTTTAAAACTGCTGAGCTTGAAAAGATATGTTGTTTTTTTGCTAGGCTGACAAGACATTTTTGCATGCTTAAACACAACTTACTTACTTGATACTTGAACAGCCCGTCCTCACTGGTTGCGCGGGCCCGGATTTCTCCACTTTACGGAGATTTGCTGGTCAAGCCATTGTCCCAAATCCCGGGGCCAGCCTGGCCAAAGTCTACACAAGGTCTTCATCACCACACGCAGCTGCAACCCTTTATGGATCAGGGGTAGATTTGCCACCGTGCGACTTCGATACCAGGACGGTGATGGATCCTGGTATTGGTTTACTCTTAGCTAGGCTTTCTGATGAAGGCGCCAGACTACTTCTCAGCTTGGGAGGCCTTGCCAGGGGATGAATTCGCCTCCTGTACATTGCAGGTCGACGCCCAGGAACACCTCCCCAGCTTCGATTAGGCAGTAAACCGTTGGAAGGCTTGAAGCCAAAACGCTATAAATCGTTAACAGGTTCACTGATACCTAGTCTCGGAAGGGAGCTATTGTCAGCGTTGGCAGTACCTGTCGTGTGTCATTTAGAGGTGTAAGTATATTTCTGAACTTTGAGTTTAAGGTTTCCTTTGTGAAACATGGGAGCAAACATCTATAATTTTGCTAGTTAATCAGCCAGCCTCTGTAAATTCACTTGAAAACCAGTAGCCGGTTCCTAAAAATGGAGTACGCATCTTCGAGATTACTTCTCAGTGCAAAACTAAGTTTATATTGACCTGTGATCAGCAGCCGTCTTATGGGCCATTGACATCCGTTCGTAGTTATGCAAGATTGATGCCGGCACTACCGGCTGCCGTTTTGGCAGAATCGTTTCTTAATGGAACTTAAAGAGACTACTTTCATACATCGTACTTTTAACACAAATAATTCTATGGATGGATTTGTTCCAAGTTTTCTAAGCCTTGGCTACTGCGTATTTGAGATGACTTGGAAAGTGTTGACGTGCTTCGCCCGGTTACAATGCATTACATTATTTTTTGACTTGCAGGACCAGCATGTAACTCTGAACAACTTTTTGGACGTGTTCATGTCTGACCCATGTCCACCTTGTGTAATGTGGCTTCCATTGTTACATAGAATGGCTTCTGTGGAACATGTCTACCATCCAGTCGTCTGCGACGCATGCCAGGTTACCACTTGTAGCTATAGTGATGATAAATTTTTTCCAGCATAGTAATCATACAAAAGAGACGTCTATGGTTTACAATGAAATTATACGGAAGAATTAATTACCTACTCAAGCAAAGTATAAGAGTCGGTGTCAATCGAATAACGGTAAACGACGTACAGAGCACTTCTTTGTTCTATAGGTGTATGTTCGCAAAGTGAAGGAAATTAAACGGAAAGCTCTCACCAGAAAAGAACAAAACCGTGGATGATTTTTTTATCGGTCTTCTATTGAAAGAATTTATAGTGGTTGAGAAAACCAATTGAAAAACACAGCCAGGGAGCAAAAACTTAAGAAAATTTCTGTAAAAGTGTTACACAGCATAGGTACAGAATTTATCATCTTTGCTATTAGTTGCTTGATCGTCTATCGAGTGAATAAAATAGGAGTTTCCATCCGTTACATTTTTGCACACCCGTCGTCGTTTTGCATTCTCTGACTTTGGAAGCATCATATATAATTCTACAACAATTCAAATCTAACAGTGATATCGCATACTATACTTGAGGCATGGTGCATTTGGGTTAGTCAATCGCTAAGGTGTCCGCATTAGCTTGCACTCTACTAAACACCTGTGCAGTGGTTGACTCACTCTTGTGAGGCCTCACCTTACCCTAATTCTTGTAGTCTGCTTAGCTCTCATTAATAACTGCAGAAATTTGTTGAGATCCTTCAACGTCGCCTTTGATTCACAAGTTTTACCTGGAAATACGACAATATCAGCGTAGCGAGGGTTTAGTAAGAATCTTCTGTGCATTTTTTGTTCCGGTCGATGAACACTGTTATCAGAGGTGGACAGCATTGTTGAAATTATATCGCTGCAGGCCTATTTCTCATCAGTATGGTAATGGGTGAATGAAAAATCGTACTTGCGTGGTGTTTTTTTGCAATAACAGTCTCGAAGTTGCTCGTTTGTGCGATATTTTCTTTTCAAACTTGGGTAATCAAACCATTTACATAGCAACAGTAAGGTAACAAAAGCGAAATGGCGATAATGGGACATAAGTGTAAAAACTATAAGCAATAGCGTGACCGGTAGGTATAAATACTATAGAGAGCAATATGGAGCACTAGCAATGGTAAAATATCTTGTGCAATAGTGTTATAGTGGTAAAAACATAAAGGATAAAGCTCTCGGCGTTGGTCGATCCCAGAGGGATACACCATGCATTCGACTTTACTAGACATCGATAGAGGTGATTGAATGCATATCTGCCTCATACTAATTCGCGGTGGCCTTCCGATGTACCGAAGCAGTGCTCCTATCCTCACAGACAGGTCTGGTTTCAATTTAGTGATCCCAGAGGATTGGAAGGCTTGGTGAGCTTGAGACGCAGGATCGAACCTATGTGTAGTGCAAATCACGTCTAAACATCGCGCTTTATGCGTTGTAATAATATGACACAGAAATAGTGATACTATACATTGTCGCCAACAGAGTATGGTTAGGTGGGACTGGTTGGATATGGTCATTTGTCCAGAGATCAACAACGGAGCTGCGGATGGCCTGGGCCTACGTGTCTGTAGGTTTGGCTGAGGATCATGACGTAAACACACAAAGCGCAAGAATTAAGAAGTGGATAGTATGCAAGTGCTAGGTCGAATAGTTATGCACTGTATTTTGTGATAGCGATTGATTTATACTGGTAAGGATCAGAATAATGGTAGTAACGTAATCAGTGAGTGCGTAGTAAAGAACAGAACAATACTAAATTAGGGCCTAATGAATAGAATGGCTGAGTAAACCACTAATTTTCAAATGTTGATCATTGAGGTACTCTACGTTATAGATGTTACTGACCATTGCTTCGATTTTATAGGGTAACTAATGGTGGACGTTGTCGATATAGATATTGCTTTTACGTTTTCTCTTAAATGACGAATCCAGTCGTTTGCACAGGAGTGATAATAGATTGGCAGACGTTTTGCACTGTCCAACACTTTTTCGTCGTCAAGAAAGCTTGGCGGAAGAAGCAGGTGGTATTTCTGATAGACACCTATGACATTCGGTGTTTCTGATGCAAAAAGCGGTTCTTTATATGCACGATTTGGAGAAATTCGTGAAGAATTTGCGCAATAACAACTGATATGAAACAAGCAAATTGGGTAGTGGTTTCGAAGATTTATTATGCCGTCCATCTACGGCTTGCTGCACGAATTTCACCAGATTCTTTCTTTCGAACATATGTTGCCATGCCTATTACGGAAACTGAGAAGCTCGTGACTAAAAATTTTTTGGCTGGGAACGCGAGTTATGATTACGGAAGTGTTAAACTTTTCCACTTTCAACTGCCTAACATAGCGGTGGTGTTAGTAATCTTATCTTTATTCCTGGCGGCTTATAGCAGAGCTCTACATTCGCGTAGATTCCGACCATGTTTCTTTACAATGGAGTTATATGCTGTGTGTTAGTCGGTCAGTGGAATATAGAGTAGTCATTGATCGGATTTGTTCTCTGCCCGCCGAATGTAGGTGGAATGCTCAACTTTGCATGACTTCACCACGTGGGGCTTTTTTCGTATCCGCCGTGAACAACCTCGAGTTTGGGTTAAAACAGTTTTTAACAATAATAACAATACAATAATAACAATATGACGATATCTAATTAGGTTAAAGAATACGAGCGAAGCACTTGTGCGAACACGGAAGCACTGCTTACAGATATTCTGGGACATTGGGAGTACAGAGGCTCACACACTCAGTACTGGAATAATGCTCCTTGTATTCCTTCTTTGTATTCTTCACAGCTCATGCAGAAAGTTAGTGTGAAAGCTGCTCGCAAGGAAAATTGGTCTGAGAGGCGACACGAAGGCTTATAAAAGCATCATGTGAAAGTGATGGAATGTAGATAGCTTGTACAAAGGATCACACAGAGTGTTTATGTGAAGGCGATACAAGGCGTAGAAAGCAAGAATAAATGTGGCCAGCAGTAACTATAGATAATATTGGGATATACGGAATATAGAAAATAGGGACTATTTGAGGAATAGTTACTATATGCTGTCTTATGCTTCGTTTTTTTCTCCATTGTGCTAAAATATAGTCGAATCTATCTTAGGTTTCGTTTCCTCTTTCACGAACCTTTTAATTGTAGTTGAGATGTCTCTTGTTCTTTAGCCAAACGTCTCTATTAAAAGCATGAGACACCATCGGCAAGGAATTTGATGAGTTCGTCTGTTGAGTCTTCTTTGATTTAGCAATTCTGGAGGAAATCGGTTTCGTCCAGAATGTTCTTGTTATTCACAACTTTTATTTTTGTTTCTAAGCAATGGTAGAACTAATTTTTCGGCTTAGATCGATTGACGGAGCCGAGAAGTGGATGTGATTCAGTACAGTATGATGGTGCGTTCATGGTTGAGCACCGTCTTCTATTTGTAAGCGTGACCGATCTCCAAATGGATCGTGCTTCTTTGCGAGATTCTTGTTTTTAGGGTATTTTCATTCTTTAAAAAGAATGAATTTGCAGTGGAAGGAGCTACGTATGGGCAGCATCCTAACAGGACTTATTCCACTTCCATTTCGGTTTCCTAACCCAAGCTTGTGGATTCTATGTTCGTATTCACAAGCATCTGTATTCTTGCATTTGAAGGAAGCCTTCTGAAAAGTTTCAGAAATCCTCTAAATTTATCGGTGTATTGCGCATTTTTAGGTTCTATTAGTCTTGTGATCTCCTAGTTGTTATCACTTGCTTGAACCATTACAACTTCAATGCATATTAATATGCATATCTGGCCTTTACAATGACTCGTGGTAGCCGACCAATGCATGGAACCAGTGCTGCTATTCTATCCCCTTTATCACTAAACACGGCATTACTTCCATATGCTCCAGTCCTGGCTGCAAAAATTGCATTTCTATTAATAGTTACTTTGTCGTATCCCTTGTAAGCACATCGAGCAAGCTGAATGTAATAAACAATAGGAGGTAGTGCGACGTTTTTGAACTGTTCCTGTGACAAATTGTCTTCTTCACATTTACCTTCCTTCAAATGACTGCGCAGCTCGACTTTTCGATGTCTTAAGCGTCGTAGAACGAAGGGAACTCCCGTATGAGGTCAAATAAAATATTGCTTGAGTCGATTGGTTTTATCCACTCTAATTACCATTATCAAATTTGTGATGTTGTATTTCGGATAAGATTCAGGTCCTTTAATGTCGTAAACAATCCGTTCATTAAAGGCTTAAAATGAGTTTCAATTTCAGATACAATCTTTCACTGGCTTTCGCTATAAATGTCAGCGATGTTCGAACTATCAACTCTGCCAGAATTGCTTTTGGCGGGGACGAACGAGTCAGAGTCACTCGAACGAGCACGAAATGAAAGAGTACTCGAGTTATGTGAGTGGATTGCTGCATTCGCACTCCTATTCTTCAGCTCCTTCTCTTGATTTCCTATTGAATTCATATTTTAGAAATCTCCTACAAAGCAATTGGCTCATTCGATTCACAAATCGCTTCAGTGCATTCCTTCCACAAATGCTAAGCAGTCTCCGCTATTTACCGAACGCCCACAACGACCACTAGAATTGCAGAATATTGTGCCATCAACACCGACGACTTTACGGTATGTCTTGGTTATATGCCTTTTGTGGCACCTACGTGTTTCTGTTGAGGTGCTCTTTTTGATAGAAAATGCGAATAAGAAACCGGAGATGATCTGGCTAAAATATATGGAAAATATTCGTCAATTTCGTGTGCATCAATTCCATTTCGTTATCTCATAACATGTGTGATATGGAATTGTTAACCGAACACTTCTATACAATCTTTTTTGGTTTTTTACTCAGCACACTGCTCATCATGGGAACAGTAAGTTTTTGGTCGACGTTGAGGTTAACAGGATGTCGCTCTAAGGAATTACAATCTTTTCTCTCCCATGTCAGAAGAGCTAACATCCTTGCTGAAAAAGAAGTGCTCGGATTCTTCCCATGTGAAATTCGAATTGCTAAAGCACAGGGTACACATGGGTATCTAGGTTAGGCCTATGCCTAAGCCTAAGGGTAGGTGGGTGGGTGGGCATGGGTTTCTGGGTTAGGCCTAAGCCTAAGCCTAAGGGTGGGTGGGTGGGTGAAAACCAGGTAAAGTCACGGCCGGCTTTCTTCTAACTGAAAGTCGAGGATATAAATGGTCGTCATGTCGCAAAACAATGGTCGAAGGGGGATCTTCATAACCAGCGCCCAATATGCATATTGAGCATGCTTTACAAGCTCTTTGAGAAGATTATTCAATCTCGCATATCAGACTTTCGATGAGGTACGATCAGCTGAATAAGATTCGGATGACTTTACTGTTGGACATCCAAACCGACTTAGACGCCCACTGGAAATACTCTAGCCTTCATCCTAGCGTTTTTCGGCTGTGAAAAAAAAAGTTTGACGGAGTCGAAACGATTGCGTATTACCAGCTTTTGGTGATTAAGGAGCAGGCTTATTAAATAAGAACTTTAATTGATTATAATCGTGAGAACACTTCAACAAGGCAACAACATCTCGCTAGAGCTGTTTACAGCCGTACTGTAGTGTATAATGAAATAGCTCGACTGTGAGGAGGAAGTCATGCACATTTATGAGAAATTCCTATCAAATCTGAGTTTTGCTGACAACCTCATTTTCAGTGAGCAGTAATGAAGTAGGGACGGTGCTTAGCGTGATCAACGAAGGGGGAAGAATGTTAGACTGTACATTAATCGGGGGGAAATTCAGTTCTTGAAAAGCTGATGATGCAAAGACATGAGAATCGAAACAGATGGTTTTCTGATTACAAAGAACATCTTCTGTTTGTTTTGGCCAGTAGCAAAGGAAACATCTTGACGGAAGAACTATACAGAAGAAGGAGAGCAATATTATCGCGTTTGTGCCTCTCAGAAATTTCGTCTGCCAGCTAATTGCCGTGGATTTTTGTACTCGTCTTTTTGAATTTATTATCCTCTCAGCGATCCGCTATGCAGCAGAGGCGTTGGTTGAGGCTTCATTCACCTCAGAAATTGTGCGCATCATCCAGAGAACATTTGAAGGACTTGAACTATTGAACGTCGAAAACGATGAACATGTAGATTAATCATTTAATGGGAACGACTGGCAACAGATGGACGAGAGGAACGTTGAAGTGCACACTCTTCAGGATGCAAGCATAACATGTGACGACCACCTGCGAGTGACCTATTTGTATATATTTGAACCTATTTGTACCTAGCGGACCTATTTTTTGCCGTCGTAAATCTGCATTTACAGCTTATCGCAATTTCCTGATTACGGGACAGAGTTTGTGTTAGAAATGCTGTTCAATAACATGCGCAAGGCAGCTGATTTGAACCCACGACGAGCTTAGCAGTCGTTACAAGGTTGGAGAATTGGTGGCAGACTTCTTGTGATGAACTACTGGCGGCAGATTTGTAACAGCTGGCGATTGCCTAAGAAAGTATTGGGTACCAAATGGCACAGCAGTGTCCGATTTTCAATTTGAATACATTTAACCAACATTCAACGATGAGGGTAAAAAAGACTAAAATCCCAAATCAGGAGCTGAACTTACATACAAATTTGATGCCTTTCGTCAACGATGTCTTCATGAAAACGAATCCAATGAAAAAAGTACTTTGATCCGCCAACATGTTACGCAAGATCATGGAATAAATGAGTGAAAAGATACAACCACTATGATACTGAGATTCTTAGACACTAATTCAGATTTAAACCTGCGATTACCCTTCCCGCTGGCTCACGCGTTACTCACTCCATCTTTGTGGCTCTCGATTTGCCTTTCTCTCAGTCAATTTTGTACGTGACTGTTCCATCAGCTACCACCCGTTAACTGGAATGATCTGTGCAGCTCATATCGGCATTGAACGTAATTAAGCTGAGGCTGTAGTTGAAATCACAATGTTAACTTTTTATTTACTGCCTATTATTATTTTTCCCGGCAGGGTATTATGTGAAATATGTCATTCCCATTGACGGGTGATTCTGAGGGTGCAGTTGGGTACAAAGTGGCTAAGAAAAAGACAAAACAAAGACCTCAGTGGTGCAGAGGTTAACACCTGAGCGTGCGGAAAGAGTAACAGCAATTTCGATCTGTTTTGCGGTTCAAGTTTCGAAAATATCTCAGCGTTATAGTGCTTCTATTTCAGGTCATATCCTGCTTGAAAAAAAGTAATAAGCAGTGAATAGAAAGTTGAGAGAATGAGAAGATATTTGACTGGAACGAATATCTTTGTAACTTGGTTTTTTGCATCAGAAAGGATTCTGGTTTATAACACATACAATGCTTTATGAAATGCTTATTTGCTGATATGATTCGGTATGAATAATCACCGGTTATAAAAATGCTTCTAGTTGGGAATTGCATAAGATGAACATATGTGAAACAGACATGAAGATGTCGTGTAGAAGCGTAACAACTTCCTTTCTGTCTTTGATTAAATTTCTGCCATAGTTTGTGACTCTTCTCCAAAAACTATAGAGATTCTCAAGAATTAACTGCAGACGAGCAGCACCAGATCCGACTCCGGTTTGGCAATCGTCGCCGGCGTTGCTTCCAGGGCAGCTGTCAAACGGAGGTGCCCTGGATGACGAACACAAGTTGATCGCCAGGTATTCGGCGAAGCTGAGTGGTCGAGCTGATGTGAGTTTTTTACTAGTTCTTATTTTCTTTCCGAAGCCACCAAAGCAAGATGAAATAGGCGAAACTTCGCTAGGAAACTGTACCGTTTAGCTTTCTATTCTGTGACCTTCAAGCGACACCTTTTTCGGCGAATGGACGAGTCGCATCAATTACCACCTAGTTTTTTCCTCATTTTTTTTGCCATATTTTTCTGCTGTGAACGGAACGGAACTGATTTCCGTTGATTCGATTGAAGTTGTAGTCTATCTCTACTATTTGATTTTTTCCCTTACCCTTGAGTCAATTTTTCCTTTCCAATCCAGTACCTCCAGACCTTGTTAATCAATGGTCAAGAAAATCCACTTTTTTTCCCTATCTATTGGAAATTCTTCAAGAGATTTTCTACTACAGTTGCCATTAGGTTACAGTATCCGCTTGGAAGTGGACGAGAAATTTCAAGTAACCATCCTGTAGATGAAAGAGCGTTGATCGCCCGATTGGAGGAAGAGAATTCGCATATGATGCGGGAGATCACCCGGTTGGAGAGTCAGGTTGTGTAACTGCTTTGATTTCTCTACGTTTAGCTTATCGTATCATTCTCGTATTGGTGCTCTAATAGACACTACCATAGTCAGATCATGTAATTGGAAATCATTCGCCAAGTTGTAGCGGAGCTGAAAACGACTGTGTAAGGTAACCGGTCATCTGAAAGCCTAAGAGAATAGGATCGAGATAGGATGCAATATGAATAGGATGTTATTTCAGCTGTCAATATTGGGCGAAATTCGAGAGCAAGAATTTCCCGCCATTTGTTGATATTTAAGAATTTCAGAATAAAGGACCAAGATTTGGAGCTTTTGTCTGAATATGTGGAGTTTTTTCTTTAAGTTTGCCAACGTTCTCTTTCTTTAGGCGGTAACCGAAGACGGACAACTTACAGGCCTGCGCGAGCGAAAATCGCAGTTGGAGGAGAAGATGTTTGTGATGCAGCAGAAACGCCGTGATCTCATGGTGCAGCTCGAACAACTCATGACGCAGTTGAATGTGAGTTGATGTCGTCCCCAATTTGAGCACATGAACTCTACAGAAAATGAGCATAAGTGCAGAAAATTTTAGAAGGTGGTGAACATTATTAGCTTGATGCATCTGATGAACACTTTCCTTCTGTCTTGCAGGTTCCAGCGATTCTTTCATTCATGTCATTGTTTTACAACCCTCATTTATAGAGGTGGTAGGCTTCGGGCATGAACTCGGCCTCAATGCGAGGATCTATTGAATTTTTTTTCTCTTATTAACACGCGGAATGCTGCTAGAATTTGATTTTACGTAGAAACCCAAGGCCCATGTGGATCGAAGGGAACTTTCCCGATTTGTGACTCGGATTCTTCCAGGAAAACAACGGTTACGATGATGACAGCGAATCCTGCGAGTAGTCGGTCGACAGATCAAGAACGATTTATCGGGGCGAAACTCTAAGAACGTTCAGTAAACTGTCCAACACAAGTAGACCTTAAGCCCTGTCTTTATACTACGCGAAAACAAATGTCTTGTAGCGGAGCCGTTGTTAGTTACTTGAATGGTTGGGTGGACCATCTCCATGGTTGTGCGGGCCCCATCGTAGTTTCCATTTTCTTGATGGATTGCTGGTTTAGTCATTGTAGTTCCCTGGACTCCCAAGGACAGCCTAGCCAAAGTGTGCCCAAGGTTGTCACCACTTCAGCCACTCCCCATCCAAGTGGATCAGAGGGAGATTTGCCACTATGTAACTAGTTTCATATCAGGACCGTGGTGAATCCTGGTATTGATTTACTCTTAGATAGCTTTCCGAATTGAAATGTTTTCTACATACAAGATATTAACTGTTTTATTTTACCATGGTGAAATTCTGATTTTTTGGGGCCCACAAAACAGTTTTTTTCACTTTTTCGCACCAAGGCTTGTGTTTTCAACACGTCAGCAATTGCACAAGTGGTATTACGTTCAGTACATAGTTATATTCCCCAATGTTTCATTCTACTCTAGTTTGATATTTGGATGGTGGTGGATTCTGGTATTGGTTTACTCTTAGCTGGGCTTCCTCATAGAAACGCCGGGCTCCTTCTCAGCTTGGGAAGAACTGTTAGGAGGATGAATCGCACCGCTGTAAATCGCAGGGAAAGATCCAGGAACACCTCCCAGCCACGTTGAGAAGGTAAACCGTTGGTAGGATCAGAACCCTTTTGACCATCTGAATTAATGTTATGTATGAAAATGACACCGTTGTGCTGACAGGTTCCTGGTAGTGGTTCGTACCCATCTGTTTCGACATCACAGATTCCTCAGTCCTTGACCAGAGTCGGATCCAAGGTGTCAACCGCATTTCGAGCAGGAAGCGTGCCAGCGACGAGTCTTCAAGTGAGTAATGTTGAGTAGGTGACCCGAATTTATAATCATCTCAATTAAAATGTCATTTTAGGGAGATCTTTTGCATGCAGCTGATCAAATCACGTCAAATATGGGAGAGTTTTTGCGTGAACTCGATCAAGGTAATTGAAGTCGTTTCTTATTACTTCAGCATAGGCATAATGATGACCATGTGATGACCAGCGTTTGGACCAAATCTGTGAATATTTAAGATCTACAAATTTCTTAAAACAGCCTTATTTGTGCCAACGTTTTTTAGCTCAGTATTTTTTGGTCAATACTACATATTTGTTTCTTGAGAGGTCCTACTACAACATATGAAAAAATTGTGAAGGTTTGCGAACTTGTAGACAAAAATTCAGATTTATCGGGCAGTGTAGATATTTTCCGCTCTACTTGCGAGAATATTCGGTGGATATGAGGTTTACTTTTGTTAAAAGTACTATTTGCTAGTGTTTTGCGGGATAAATGCGGTTGAAAGAGAAACGGTAATGTCAACTTTTGAATAGGACATGAAATGAGCTTTCAGCAATGCAAGAGGAACTGTTAAATGCCGTCGAAAAAGCAGAACACACAAAGTCAATGCTGGCAGGGAATTTAAGCGGTGTCAATTCTTCCTGCTCTTTTCATGATTCAACTGAACGGACAGTATTTGTGGAGCGTTGGCTGCTGAACTTTGTGAGAAAGAAATGCTTGTCTCCGGCTAGAAATCGAAACTCCACAGGTTGATATCCTGAAATTAAATGGTTACGTGAACTGGGTGGAAGCGAAGACAATCAAAGCGATACTCACTGCATAATTGGGCTTCTTATATGATGCACGTGGCTGGAAATTTGGTAAATTCACTCAATTTTATGCTCGGGTTGAGTGACATTCTTCTAACTGCAGAGCTGTTACTAACTTCAGTTATGTTTTAGATAGCATTTATGAACACCATACCTGATATTTTTTTAACACCCGCTATTTTGGGGAATTGACTAAGAACTACCAAGCTACAAACGGAAAAGGTAATCAGCCAGAATAGTAACGAAATTTTCCTTCAGCACAAACGCAAGAGAATGCTACGGCACCAAATGGACATTACGATGGATTGGCTTGATCGTTTCCTATCTAAAATTGCTTGCTGCCGGTTTCTGTAACTGTGGCAGAAAATTCTTCTCAGGATTTCGTTTTGTCAGCTCTTCTTTTAGGTAGATCTGCACTTCTTCCTTATGGAACCGAATGTATTTGTCTTTATTGCTTTTGTCTGCCTAATAAGGCCAGCTGTCGGTCCGTTGTCTTAGTTGTTTCTAAAAGCTCTAGAAATAGAAGTAACTAGTTGTCTTAGATTGGCAATATTAGTTTTCCCAATCATATAAATCGGATTTGCCCCAAGATTTTTTTTTGAAGAATACCACGACATTTACGGGTACATACTTATCACTATTTGGGTATCTACTTTTCTCACGAAATCCACATTTGTTCTCGTTTTACTAACTGCCATGATTTTCTCTCTTTATATCATTTGTGAAGATTTTAATAAATATTTCATTACTATTATTGAAGCAATGTCGAAGTGGAAGCCGATGCTCGTTGGATTTTCTGATGTTTTATTTATTTGTGAGACCCGAAATTTCTCATTACAGTTAAGCTTTGAGATACCATTTATTTTGTTTGCTAGATTCCACGACGTACTTATTTGGTCAGATAAAATGAATTCGTTCGAATATTAATGCTAAATTAATATATATGTTCTTACCCCGGCGTAATCCCAGTTCCACAAGGATTCTAGTCCACAATCCCAGTTCCACAAGGATCCAGTTCGTTGCCGAAAGGATACTTCCGTCAGATTCACGTCGTGATGAAGAAATCGATACCAGCGATGATGAGACGCCACAAAATCTCGAGCTTCGCAGGACGTTATGAGAACCGGATCTAACCTAACACGGTCAAGACACGCTATGGCGATTATTTAGTGTCAGAACATTCTCTACAGACGCCGATCTTCCAGCCTTTCTTGAAGTCGCAAATGGCATGAAATTTTATGTGATCGCACTTGCAGAAATGTCATCCACGGAGAAAAGCTCTCGTCGCGAAATCTCGGTAGTGTAGACATAGTCAACTAAACAAGCGCACCCTTGTCACCCGCGAGCAAGAGGTCTTGTCACAAAATACCGGTTGCTTCGTTGTCCACCCATCCACTGTAAATTTCTTCGACTCGTATTACTACGCCGACCCCTTTCCAATCGCACGGCCATCTTCCGTCTTCAACTGACGCGTCATAAGAAGATCATTAATTGCTACTCATCGAATAATGCAGCTGATGAGTACGAATTGGATACGTTCCTTAATCAATTGGGGGAAGTTGTCCGCAATGATGAAGCATGCTATAAATTTGTTATCGGAGTCTTCAACGTCAGAATAAGAAAAGCCAACGAGAGTGGATATGAGAACGGAAATTTTGGATTAGGAAAAAGAAATGAGAAGGGAAGCCGTCTCGCAGGATTCTTGTCTGCAGAACGCCTTTTCCATAGAAACTTAAATTTCCAGACCAAAGATAACCATCACTGAGCATGGGAGTCTCTTAACGGCACAACTGATGCAGAAATCGACCATATTCTGACAGACAGAAGACTGTGCCTGCTTGGGACATCCTAGTTCCGTCATTCTCTACAGGTTCCGATCACCCCTTCTTCAACGAATATTAAGCCGAAAACTGGAAAAGAATTCATGTCATCGACCACGAGAAAAAGTCAAGCTGTATATGACGAGAAAATCCAGCACGGAATCGTGTCCAAATGTGATTAATAGATTAAGAAAAACTCGAGTGGAGACCACGAGCTGCTTGTCGAACGACTTAGTAGTTAGAAGGAGTGTGCCGAATTTGCCTCATTTACCCAAACAGGAAGATAGGACCGCATCTGTATAACCACCAAGGAGTTCCCCGAAAAGAGATGGAAACTGAAGGTTGATCATATTGCAACACGTTTACTACAGCTAGTAATAAAAGCCAGCTGCAGAAGAGCATTGTAGGAAGATCTACATCGGTACAGGCAGAAGAATCTTCTGGCAGCAACAGAGAGAAGAAGCAGTCTGAAAAAATGTTGCCGGTACTTGTGTGATTATAAAGTTCCGCGACCAGCACTGATGAACAAAGATGCGATCATCAGAAGTTTCCACCATAATATCGAATCAACAGCGGATACGTTCTATGCGAACTACACTATTACACAATCCTCGTCTTGGACACTAATATACCCGCTGGAAAAAAAACCACCTGGAATTCTTCTTTCGGAGATCCTTCGGAGATTGTAGTTGTGATAGAAAAAAGGAAAAAATGCACATGGCGCTCTGATATCACTGCCGATTACCTTACAGATAGAAGCCACAATTTATAAACACTTCTTGCAAACCATATGATAGCCTATCTTCAAAAAAAAAAAAATTTCGGTTCACAGGAGGACTTCGCGGACGATCATCTTGTCCAATAAACTTGACCGAAAGAATCTTCGTGATCTTCGTAACTATCGTCCGAGATGCTTTTTGAATTTACTCTACAACCTCTTCACGAAAATTATCCTATCGCGCATATCAAGAACATTGGACGAGGCACAATCAGTTGAGCAAGCAGGATTTCGACAAAGAATTTGTTGCATTGACCATATCCAAACTAAAAAAACCACCTGGAATTCTTCTTTCGGAGATCCTTCGGAGATTGTAGTTGTGATAGAAAAAAGGAAAAAATGCACATGGCGCTCTGATATCACTGCCGATTACCTTACAGATAGAAGCCACAATTTATAAACACTTCTTGCAAACCATATGATAGCCTATCTTCAAAAAAAAAAAAAAATTTCGGTTCACAGGAGGACTTCGCGGACGATCATCTTGTCCAATAAACTTGACCGAAAGAATCTTCGTGATCTTCGTAACTATCGTCCGAGATGCTTTTTGAATTTACTCTACAACCTCTTCACGAAGATTATCCTATCGCGCATATCAAGAACATTGGATGAGGCACAATCAGTTGAGCAAGTAGGATTTCGACAAAGATTTTGTTGCATTGACCATATCCAAACTGAGTCCAGGGCCATCGAAGTCTGTCGTGAATATTGGAATTTTCTCTTTTTCTAGCCTTTGTCGACTATGAAAAAGCGTTTCACAGTGTCAAAACGAATGCAATCCTATTAGCGCTCGTCGACCAAGGAGCGAACCCGTCCTAAATAAGAGCTCTGTCTGACTGTTATCGGAACTGCACTTTGAAAATACAGTTTTTCCATCGCCCTCTCACCATTTCCAAAGGAAAATGTGTTCGAAAGGGCGACACAATATCGTCAAAGCTGTTCAGTGCCGCACTGTAGTGGATAATGAAATCACTCGGTTGGGTTGAGAAAGACATACGTATTGGTGGAAAATCTCTATCAACCCTTCGTTTCGCCGATGTCGTCAACTTCTTAAGAAATACCGACGAAACAGAGACGACGATGAGTGAGCTTAACGAAGAGAGAAAGGAGATTGGACTACGCATAAATCGGATGAAGACCCAGATCATGAAAAACCCATGGCATGAAGGCAAACAAATTGAACTGAATGGCTTTCTGATTTCAGAAACCACTTCGTACTTCTTTGGGTGAACAATGAATATGGAAAACAACATGAAGGACGAATTAGATAGAAGAAGAAGAACAGCTTGAGTCGCATTCGAGTCTCTCAGAGAAGCCGTCGACCAAATGAAGGGCCCGAATTTTTGCGCTAATCTTTTTTATTTAACGGTCCTCCTCCCAGCACTCTGGTATAGGCGTTGGACGGACATGTTCGTAACTAAAGTTAGTCGGCTGTATTCGCAGCTGCAGTTGTTTTGCAGACGATATGATACGATATGAGACTCGCACGCACCACTGTGATCCAGTAAACAAACCACCACCATGGACGACGATTACGAAGGAAAGAAACGAATGACAAATGTTGAGCAGTCCACATAACTCGTGAAGACGGACCGTTCAAGTAGCCAAGTGTCCAAGTACGAAAAGCCGTTCTTGAGCTGATGAGAGGTAGGTAAAAGTTGGCTATGTTGTTGTTATTGTTGTTGTTCGATAGCTGACGTATTTTATGTATTAATGGCCTCACGGTTTGGTTTAAAAAAAACTATAGTATTAATGAGGATCAAACATGTGATTCGTCATCATTTAAGGTTAAACCAATCACCGGTTGTGTAGGCGAGCCAACGGATAGAATGGCGCGGTTCTTAAACACTATCCAGACCCATTTACTGATACACATATAAACGCATCTGTTCAATGACGAAATATTCCTAGACCCTACGGTGAGTGCAACCGAACTCCACGCATGTAATGCGTCATTCGATGTTCACTTTATTGTAGTGCACCGAATGACTCCGCAACGCAGGCCATTTTCGTGCTACTCGTGGGACATGGAATGAAAATAAATATGTTTGGTTTGTCGACTGAACAACTATTGGCTCTCTTAGAACAAGTGCCTTAGTTGTTCCGTCTTTAGGTGGTCGGAAAGATATTTTGCACGAATTAGAGGGTTGGCTATGGGATAGCGTTAATAGCACCAAGCCTCGTCATCGCTTTTATCTATAAATCGGAAACTCCAGTTGTCGATCGCCGAGCGTTACAATACTATCGACACATGGACGACTGTTTCATCGTCTCTTCTACACAAAAATAGGAGGATGAATGCTTTGAATTGTAAAGTAGACAATCAGGATAAAATTAACAGGAAAACCAAGAATTGGCGCTCATTCTTAAACGTCCAATTAAAACTTTCAGAAGGTGGCTACATAACAAGATGGCATCAAAAACCAAGTAGTGGAATATACCAGTGCGTTTCGTTCCTCCCACATTTCACGCGTGAAAAAGGCACATAAAAAACGTGTATCGAACGGCTAAAAATGTGTGTTCGGGAAAATATGAGAAGAAAGCATCGCTAAACGTGGCACGAAAAAGGGTGACTACCAATGGCCAAGAAGCAGAAATCACTTGGATCAAACCAAATCCTAAGGTTATACCCCAAAACAATCCCTCAAGCTGGGCAAAATTCCTTTCAATATACTCCTCATATTAAACAAAGTGGTCTTGAAAATAATGTGGCAGTTATTGATTCCCCACCTAATATCCTACGCCTTCAGATAATTCTCAACCGCCTCTATGACCGCTTCTGCAGCTCAGAAAATTGTGTGATCTGTCTTAACGGAAGAGACGGGGATTGAATGAGTTCAGATACAATAAACTTCGTCTCATGTAAGTCATGCGGTGAAGAATACATTCTAGAAATAGGTAGACACTTCGTGTCCGCATAAAATAACATGTAGATTGGAACCTTAAAATTCTCTAATATACTCTTCTAGGTACAAATAGCGCGCAAATGGTAATTTATTCGGGAAGATATGTCATAAAAAAAACCTGTTAAGCCCAGAACCGACATTCTTTTAACCTCTTCAATGATCAATAATTTACTCTTTGTCTTGGTAAGCAAGCACGTGGTTGGTATTACAGCATTTATTAATTTGCAATAACTGACGTTTCGGCAGCTTCACCTTTTCGAGAACCTGAAAGTGTCAAATTGATAAGCAGTCTATTAAGCCAAACACTTCAATAATCTCAGCCGACAAAACTTACATAAATTTGCATTCGCGTTATAAACAGACATTTCTAAACATTTACCGTTTTGTTGTTTGTAAGCCTTCCAGCTTCTCCCAACGGTTTACCGCCTCACCGTGGCTGAGAGACGTTCCTGGGTACGAGTCTTACAGCAGGGATTCATCGCCTCAGAAGGGTCTCCCTCGCTGAAAAAGAATCCGGCGTTTCCATCAGGAAGCCCAGCTGAAGGTAAACCATTGCCAGTATCCACCCCCGTCCTGGTGTCAAACTAGTTGCATGGTGGAAAATCTCGCTGTGATCCACAAGTGTGGCGTCTACCTGATGATGATGACAGCCTGGGACGGACTTTGGTTAGGCCTACCTCTGTACTCGAGGGAACCAACATTGACTAAACCAACAAATGTCCGGAGAATAGAAATCATTCTGGGGCCCGCACAATCAGTGAATGCGGGTAATCCATGTATCTAAATAAGTAAGCTTATCTTTGCAGTAACTACTCCTGTCGTGTAGTCTACTATATCTCAAGTTAAGTGACACAAGGTCCGCGTGCCTGCCCTGCATTGACACTTCTTGTCCGGTGGGGAACGAATGCGCTATCGTCCTTTCCGAGGAGTAATGCGTTCACCACCACATCATGCGGGTCCTCCGTTTCACCTGTCTCTCAGCTAGTTCTATCGATCTCAGCCATCAACGGGACAATCTTTGCAGTAACTACTCCTGTCGTGTAGTCTACTATATCTCAAGTTAAGTGACACAAGGTCCGCGTGCCTGCCCTGCATTGACACTTCTTGTCCGGTGGGGAACGAATGCGCTATCGTCCTTTCCGAGGAGTAATGCGTTCACCACCACATCATGCGGGTCCTCCGTTTCGCCTGTCTCTCAGCTAGTTCTATCGATCTCAGCCATCAACGGGACAGGACTAGCTGAGAGATATGCGAAGCGAAGGACCCACATGGTGTGGTGGTGAACGCGTTGTTCCCCGGAAAAGACCCGAAGTTCCCTGAAAATAGGGCGTTCGTTCCACATTGCAGACACCTGCGGTCCGGAGTTTTGCAAATATCTCAGCATTGTAGAAGTTACATTTCGCAACACACCCTGCCATTAAAAAAATAGGCAGTAAATAAAAAAGTTAAGATGGTGGTAATATCTTTTTATTTATTTCTGTGTTGTGTGAATAATCCTGTCCAGTAGGTTGTCAATCTGCAGAATCTTCTTTGTCGTTGCTTAACCACTTCATCGCTATTACATTTCTGAACAATGGTAGCGTAAATACTTAAGCTGTTGTCATTACACGGACGGAATTTATATTTACACTTTCATGCCCTCATAAACTATTGCTTAACGCTCCATATCACTGTTAGTTCCATTTCTTAGCATCCCACTAGTGTCCAGTGCAGCAATCCGTTTTGAATTTGGTCTAAATGCAACTGCCATTTCATTGCATGATTGTTTTCTTAAAAGGTCAGCATTGGTTCCTCTTGGCTCGTTTTTGATGTTATAAGACAAATGTTTCGGTGTCTTGTAGCTGAACGAAGATGGTGTCAATGCTCCATTTGGTCGAGCCCCCTCTTTGCAGTATGGTACAATTGTTCTTGTAACCTGTCGCATGACTCATGAAGAATCTTTGCACACTGACTAGAGACACTTTGAGTTAATCCGTAGCTGTGTTGTGAGCTCTCGCAATGCTTATGTGATTTTCGTAGTTGTGTGGATATGATCCATCGTCCCTAACTTTGTTCAGACAGGCAAGCAGGCTAATACTGTCCAATATACAGTTTAGTTTCTCTTCTTTGTGTAACAACACGGTCTTCGTGATTTCCTTTTGAATGGAAGAACTACACACTGGTAGGTGTCGTACAGAAGCCCAAGTCAATGTGTTAAGATGAACTAGGAGTGGGTTTCTGAGGTGTTCGAGTCGTACTCTTGTGTTACCGAAAACGCTCCTGTGTTTCTGGAAAAGTGAATTGCTATGATTACGCTAAGTTATCTCGGTAAACTCGTACGGCCTCTCATCTTGTAGGTTTCATTTTATTCTGTAACATATATCACGTGCCCATATACACAAATTATTTTTCATTCCTCAGACGGAGAGGAGGGCAGTCCATCTCGTGAATTCATGTGCATTTCACGGCGGTAAATTACAAGATCATCTTCGGCCCGAGTTTTCTACCTGGTGACATGTCCAGTCGTCTGGGGATTAGCCCGCTCCTTAAGCACTTCAGTGAATTTCCGGTGTAATTGTGGGAAGTAACAGCTGTGGGCCACCATAATGCAGCCATGATTGTTCAATGCTCCTGTTTAATATTCTCATTCTGACTTTCACGTTCACCCAAATATTGACATATATTTCAACTCATTATGGATCTCCCTCATAGACCTCTTGCCGATTAGTGGCGAGGTAACGTGGCACGCCTCCAGGTGGAGGGTAGGGGTTAATAGCGGACCAAAAGAGGTTGTAGAGGTGGATCCGGGGGAAGGACTCTCTGTTTCTGATGCGCCGATTTGGCACATACCTATTGTATTTAGAAGAGCATATTCATGCATGCGTTCATGGGTTTCTTTTTGTTTATGCGGATTGTACTCCACGATTTAGTTCGGCCAAAAGCTTGAAATCAAGTAACAGGGAAGTACATAGGAAGCGGTTAGGAATAGTCTCCAGCAAATAGACTTGATCTCTACTCTGAGAGAGACTGGCAAACTACCTGTGAATGTACCCAGTCCCCATGTTCAGCGCTCAGCAACTTATACCTCGGTATCAAAAAGTTAAAGAGAAAAATAAAGGGGCCTCATTCTCCTGACCTCGAAAGAGCACCAATTGGGCAACGTTGTTGGCTAAGACAAGTACGGAAGGGCTGCTAACATCTCAGCACCATTCCAAGGTTCCTAAATCACAGAAGAATAAGGTAACGATCTGTGCCTACAATGCATGCACACTTGCATCCGATTCCTGGATAGAAATCATGCAAGCAAGAAAGATAAGATCTGGATCAGATCTGGATCAAAACTGGTCTTGACAACTTTCATCGTTTATGCGCCAACATATAAATATGACGAAGAACTAGTCGAGCCGTTTTATATGGAACTTGGAGAAATTTTACAGAGAAGACAGTGTATTCTTCAACGTTACCATTGGGAATTTTAACGCATAGATTGGATCAAAAAGTACGTCTGAAGAACATCATATTGGGACCTACGGATTAGAACGGAACAAGCACAGTGAGAGGCTACCTGAGTTCATCATGACAACCAAGACCATCCATTCATTCTATACATAACATGGTTTCTAAGTTAAATATTTACCCAGTTGTTTAAACATATTCCAACTCACCCCACCCACCCCCAGATGTTCACAGAACGCCTACGTAACGCATTTCCTAACAACATGCACTTGATGGGATTCCTAGATGTTTCCGCAGTATACACCAACGTATCGAATGTCTCCGCAATGCAAGCCATCCACGAACTTTTTGTTGAACGTGATGAAGAAATACATCTGCATGGGTTATCTATTCAGCAGCTTATGGCGCTCTTAAAAGAATATCTAAACTGCTCGATTTTCACATAGTCTGAGAAATATTACGTGGACGCCACTGCGCTCATGCCTAATATAAAAACCTCCGTCATCGAACTCCGGCCGCTGCTTTGCTGTAGATAAAAGGTTGGTTGTTTTTTCATTTTCTCTGCTCAGGAGGAGATGAACAAATGTTTCGAATTATTAAATGAGCAGTCTGAGAATAAATTCACCCGGGAGAAACCAAAGGAAATTGGCTTCCATTCTTAACGTCCAAATTAATTTATCAGGTAGCGATTACAGTACATAGTACCGAAAACAAAGTCACAAGAACATCCTTGTTCGTTTCTTCTTTTCTCGTTCTTCACACAGAAAGAGGGCGATTGTGGGAAACAATTTTCGAACAGCCATCTCTGTGTGCACGAAGACGGAACTAAAGGAGGAATAGCGCGACATTGGTCGGCAAATAGCCATTTCCAATGGCTATGAAACGGAAAACCCAAGAGATAAGTTTTGGAGAGCGACGCCCCAAAACGATACACTTGGTCGAAAGAAAATACCGTTTATGTTGCCGTTTATTAGCGATGAAGCAAGTGTAGCCACAAAATAGTGCTTAAGAAGGGCAAATTTAGAGGAATCGGTTGCGATAGTAGAAATACCACTGGATACCCATCGTCGTCAGTTGGTTCGTAACCACCCACATGACCGTCTATGTAAAACACAGAATTGTGTAGTTTGACCATATGACAGAGATGATGACTGCATGAGCTCAAGTCCGATATACCTGATCTCTTGTAATACTTGTGGAGACGAATATATTGGCGAAAGGGGCACACTTTTACGTATCCGCATAAAAAAACACCTAGATGAGAGACGAAAAGCCGAACATGATGCCTCACTAAGGACGCATAGGATACGAAGGCATAACGGTGGCGATTTTGATATAAAAGTCGCTATACTCGTAAAGGACGCCAAAATATCAGCGCGCAAGACCCTTGAGATTTTTCGGATAGATGCCAAAAATTTTACAATGAATAGCAAGGAGAAGTGTCCAGGGATCACATGTGATCTCGCTCGTACCTTCGCTCTAAGTTTTGATATGGAGTGGTCTACTTATCAACCATGTTCGACTCTAATCAGCTGTTGTTTACCAATGGAAGGCACGTAAAAACGGTGGGTTTCTCAAGAAGCTGTTCATGTGATTGTCACCTAGAGTTTCATCTTTCTATATATGTTGTTGACTCGTTTAGCGTAGCGAGACGCATATCACTATGCGCTTCGAGATTCTGAAGAGGGCGACACTGCTGAAACTCCAGCTACCGTTATGTTACATGTTTTTTGTACGGAAGTAGACGTATGCTGTTCAACTGCCTCACGATTGCTGGGAAAGAGACGCACTTGTAACCCGATGCCGAGGTTAATGGAAGTTCCATCCTGGGAACTGTTACAAGATGTACCAGCAAAACACTTTCCACTTGTGAAAGAAGCGCCATCACTAAGACAAAAGAATGCCTTGGCTAGACAACAAGTAAACTTTCTCCACCGCTGTTTTCAACATCGAATCGTGTCGAAGTTTATAAAACGAAAGCGACTTCACGAGATATACGGTGAACCAGAGGGCAGCTAACAAGTACAAGGCATCAAAATGGAACGAGCTGCACTATGAAGCAAGCAGAATGGAATGTTAGCCAGAATGCCTACCCTCACCTCCTTCGTGTAAGATATCATTTTTCGATGAAAGGAGGAAAAGCCGCCAAATTTGAAGAAGAATGTACCAAAACTACTATAAATTGGAATTTATTCGATTAAATAGTGCTGTTGAGAAGACGCCATTTTCGATAACATCAACGACGATTGCGATCGACTCATTCAACATCTTTTCGCTAGCGCAATGAAAGCTGAGTGTTCGAAAGCCACCAAGCGACGTCTGTCTCCAGAAACACTCGAGACACGCCAGCGTGGAATTGCACGAGTAGCAGACAACTGCGAACTAACGTACGAACTTGCGAAATAATGCAGACAGGCAATAAAAGAAGATCTTGCAGTGATAAAAAACTAAATGGCCTTAAGACAAGCAGGAAATAAATGCTGATCATGATGTAGATTGAGATAGAATTGATGAAAGATCCTTGACTTATTGCTGTTTCATATGCTGAGGATTAGTGGTTATACTGTGAACTAAGTGAATGGCCGAACAACTGGCAGAGAGAAGAATAGCTAGTCCGACAAATGCTTTTTTCGCTACATGGGCTGCCATGCGGGACCAGTAACAACTCTATACGCCTCTACTCTACGAACAATTCCGCACCGCACACGTGAATCCAATAATTGTTGTACTCTGAACCATAGAGATTCTCACCATACCACCGGGCATACAGAGCATACAGGCAAAATTTATACAGCAATCGCTTGGCAGCTCTTTCTGATGAATAAGGTGGAAAAGCACAGGTGATGGATGCCGTATCAACTGGGCGGCAAAGATAACGTTGACCCGTCATAGTTCTGTTCGCTAGAAATGTTTGTTAAGGAAAGGAGAAATAGATCGAAAGAAGAGACTGCTAATAAATAACAAAACAAAATGTTACGTTAGATTCTACTGGAGGTATGTGGTAGCTTTGCAAACTGTGATTGCAGAAATCGATGAAATTTTCATTGAAATGGCAATCACTCACTTGAGGCTGAAGCAGTACAGCAAGAAAATTGCTGTATTTACGACTTAGCCTACCTGTGTTGGCAAAGTGGGGTTTCGTTTATTTCATGCATTAGTTTTGTATAGCATGCATGTCTGGCTGACCATAGTTTGTACTCCGAAATATACCAGACTCGAGATGTGACCACTTCAGTATCTCGTTGTTTCTTGGTAGCCAAATGTTTATTCCATTTTCCCACTCGCGGAATCGCAGTGCCTACCTCTAGTCACAGGCAGTGTCGTCGGAGCTGAGAATGCGCTCCATATTTCCATCCATCCTTCTAAGCAAGAACAGTGAACACACAAAAGGTGCAAGCAAGGTGGTTTATAGATCACTGAAAATGATCAAACAGTTTTATCTGGTTAGTCTATGATAAGCGAGATTATAGGTAATTTTACACTAAAGGCTCTCGAAAAACCAACACTGTGTTTTACCTGTGAGACATAAAAATGCATGCAAATTGTTGTTGCGCTTCTTATGTGGAATGTTCTGGTGACGTCCGACTCTCGAAAAGACGCAATTCATCGTTCGTTATGACTCCTTGCAGTTTCTACTACAAATTCGATTTAGAGATTGACTTTTTGCTGTTTTTCATCGTTCGTTGCAAATGGAGCTTATCCTACGGTTCCCACCACAGAATCTCCTCGTCTCTTCGACAACTAGTCCTTGAAAATTTGCTACAAGAAATTCGTAGAAATATATTAGTTGAGCGCATCCAAGAAGTAGGTAGTCCACTACAAAACGCCTCTCATCGAAAATCCAGTGGTCGTGTGACGCCATAATGCTTCACCATTCGTTTTATGCCTCATTGACACAACTTCTTTTCACCCTTGGATTAGCATCCATTCCTGAGTTCTCGTCAGCCTTGATTTAGCCTCACAATGGTGTTTTTGAACCTTCACCACGATGTAGATTCGACGCAAGTATCTTTTCGGCTTCGTTCGGTCTCCTACTAGTTAATTTAGACATGATATTAAGACCGAAATCAAAAATCAGGGCAAGAGTGAAAAAAAATGGCTGCCTGCTGAACGAAGATGTAGAAGCCGAAACCCACGTTGATTGCAATGTGCTAAAAGCCTAAACATTCACTCTATATAGAATATACTATACTTGGATTAGATATCCGATGATAAGCGAAATGAAGGGCCCTCATGGTGGGGTGTGGTCAACGAGCTAGCCCTCGGAAAGGGTAGTAGCACATTCGTTCTCCACACTCTGAAGTTTTGCAAATATCTCAGAATTCTTATGGTTATACTTCACATCACACCTGGTCATGAAAAAAGAATAGGAAGCAACTAAAAAGAAAAGTAGCCTCATATTATAATTCCTAAAACACTACAAAATAACCGGCACTTAGTCGTGAATCAACATGGACCACCGCTTTGCAACCGCGGAACTGTATTTGAGTGTTATGTTTGTTAACAATGACTCTTAATAACAAAATGTACAGTTTGGCTCATTTGAGGTATAGCATCTGTGAGGCGCGGTTCATAGAGACAGCTTTTCATAAGCGGTGGGTTTTTCTGCCTTCTATAGTGCCTTTAAAGTTTGAAGATGTTTGTCTATTTCTGAGTTCTTTCCAGAATTGGAAGGTGAAAAGCTGAAAAAGGGAGAACTCTTTGCCGATTTATTCCAACTGCGAGCCATAAGCAAAGAAGATGATCGAGTGAGTGTGTAATCGTTTGTGGCAAAAATGAAAGAAAGAGGACATCTTTGAAATCTTTGAAAGAAACGAACACAATTCTAAACGCTCAGCAGAACAGTGTTTCCATACTTCAGTTGTGGAGAAGAAACCGATATCAGTAACGGAAGAATATTTGTTACCTATTGATTATATATTTTTCTATCTTACTTTGTTTGGACATCACTTTGTTTGATCCGTCTCCACGTCTACTGTGCGAATACCAGCACTTCTCACCTTCGATTCGTTCCCTCTCATCCATTGTCGACGGAGAACTTCCAGCATTACGTGTGGCTTGCTTGCAGCATGACGATTTTCATTTCATCTTGAATGTCGTAGAGTTCTGGTCCAGCAATTCCCTTAGAGCCATGAGATATCCGAAGTGCAGCGTTCTCAAGTTAACTGGGAAGAGTGATATTTTCCCAGACAGGTCCGGTGCCAATTTCCCGACTCCAGAGGGATGAGAGGGATGGTGCACCATTGACAGAATCGAACCAGCATTATACTTGTGATGACGGACATCACACCACTGTATTATCCTCTCACTTTGTAAAATTGGAACAATGCAATTGTTGGTTATAAGTCCCATTAAACTTCCACGGTTTTCTCTCACTGCTTCTCTGCATTACTTAGTTAATTGTGTCAAACCATAACAGAGAAGCTGGCATTCATTTTTTGATTTGATCTTTAGGTGAGTCGTGCAGGGGCCAGTAAACCTTGCATTTTTCCTGTCGTTTACAAGAGTAGCCTAATGGGTCTTCCATTTTCCAGTGACTCGTCAAACATCATATTTTTTTTTCTACGGCTTTGGTGAAGAACTCTGACCATCGGATCAGTGCTGTTCTTGCAGCGCCGTTGACCTTCCGAGGAATGCAGTCACAAATGGATCTTGTCCATCCGTTATCGCTCATGCGCATGTGTCCAGCTCACTCTACCTTCTACAGCTTGGTGTTAAAAAGGCATCTTCGATTTTTGATCGCTGACGCTGGTCGGATCTTCGGGTTAATTCTCTCACTTGCACGATACGGCATGGTCCTAGCATTGTCCTTTCGCGTGCTCGTTTTATAAGACAGAGTGGTCTTTCGTCCGGCTCACGTAGCGACCAGGTTCCCGACGCGTACTTTAAGACAGAGAAATTGTGGAATGGAAAAGGTGAATATGGAGTAGGGAGCTCTTGAAAGTTTCACCGACTGCACGTTTGCTCTTGCTTAGCTCTTCTTCTTCATCGGCTTAGTCCTTCGGAATTTAAGCAACCTCTCCTTCAAGAAGCCAAGTAGTTCGTCATGTTGATTTCCTGAGCTGGATAGGCGTAACTGAGTCATTAGTCACTGAGTACTCGATTCGCTTAAGCGCACATGCTCACACAGACCAATCCGTTCTTCGTGAAGATCATTCTTGAAAAATCCAGTCGAAAACCAATTTTTTCTCAGGAGTTATAAAATCGAGTAGTATTCGTTCTGCTTGCCTAATACTTAGTGTTATAATAACAGCATCATCACCAAAGCGAAGATTGTGTGATTACCTCCCATCGATACACGCTGGGTCAGCCGCTGATTGATCAAATCGTATATCGAGGATTCAAATGCAAACGACAATACTTTGTAGGTACAGACCATCATCTTAGTCCTTAGGCAACCTCTCCTCTCTGTGCTTGTCCTGCTCAACTATACTGTATCGAAAGTTATTTCGGGATAGAAGAATGGGGTCTACTTGTTGCCTTGTGTTCAGCATTTTATACTCACGCGTAGTTTGCTGAGCTCTAACGTGGGGCTGAGCATAATCACGGGTAGCTTACCAGTCTCTCTCGAAGTAGACGATGAACTCGTTTGTTGGAAGTGACTTCCAACCACTCCGATATGCATACCAGTTGCTCGAATGTAGGTTTTTGACGGAACTCGTACACGACAAACAGCATAAGCGAAAAGACACCTACGCACATCTACTATCTGGGAACGAGCGACCGAAATAAGATTCCTCTACGATGGAAATCCGAGGAGTGAAGTAGTGTGATATATAAATGTCACATAGAACACAGCAGTAAGGGTCCAATGAGATTAACATGGTAGAAGACCCATGTGGCCACCTATTTACAATCTGCGGAGTTCCGCAAGGGGAGAGCTAAGAGACAGTTTTTCGAGAAGAGGTGGTACAATGGTACAACTTCCCTGGAGCAGGAAAACCTTATGAATTTTATTCAAAGGATAATTCGATGATCCCAAAAGCTTACATCAAATAAAGCGGCATACAGGGTACTTTCACAAAAACCCTTTCGGACCGTCATGTGCCTTAGGAGACGGTTAACTAAGGTGAGGCAAAGACATATGGACATGGAAAATATTCGATGCAGCTTTTACGATTTTGTATTGTCTGCCAGCACTAGATTTTTGGAGTATCAATCTCTTGGAGATCTTGAAACTCTCGGCTTCTCCAGCACTACCGAGGAGTTCGTTGAAAGGGTTGGTCGCATTCTTCGTTAACTTCTTCGCAAACGGTGTCTTCGAAAACTCAGAAATATAATGAATGAATCTCAAGTGACGATCTTACAACCACGATACTGCTGAGATATTTGCAAAACTTGTATCCCTGCAAAGATTCGATTCGTTGCAGTGGATAACACTTGATATTTGATGTTTGAATAACCTGTCTTCACTGGCTGCGCGGGCTCCAACATAATCACCATCTTTCGAAGACTTACTGGTTAAGCCATTGTGGTTCCTTCGAATCCCGACGTCAGCCTGGCCAAATTCTGCCCCAAGTCTTCACCACCATCGCTATTAGCCCTATCAGACGTTTTCTAGATTCGAAAAACAGTTTAACTTTTAAAAGACATTTCTATCCATCTTCCGTGCACTTTCTTACAACCACGATACTGCTGAGATATTTGCAAAACTTGTATCCCTGCAAAGATTCGATTCGTTGCAGTGGATAACACTTGATATTTGATGTTTGAATAACCTGTCTTCACTGGCTGCGCGGGCTCCAACATAATCACCATCTTTCGAAGACTTACTGGTTAAGCCATTGTGGTTCCTTCGAATCCCGACGTCAGCCTGGCCAAATTCTGCCCCAAGTCTTCACCACCATAGGCAGTCGCAGCCCTAGTGGATCAGAGGGAGATTCGCCACCATGTGACTTTGATACCAAGACGGTGGCGGATCCTGGTATTAGTTTACTCTTAGCTAGGCTTCCTGGTGGAAACGCCGGACTCATTCTCAGCTTGGAAGATTCTGCCGGGGGACGAATCCCTCCGCTGTACATCGCAGTCCGACACCCAGAAACACCTCTCAGCCACGATGAAGCGGTAATCCGTTGGGAGGGGGTAACAGCCTGAGCTCACGACAAGGTTGCTCGTGGGTTCGAATCTGGACCGGAATTTTGCAAATATTACAGTATCATATTGGTTTTATTTCACATCGTATCCTGCCGTGAAAAAAAGCAGTGAGCAAAAAGTTAAATATGTATGACATATGTTATCCACACATACATACATAGTGTTTCACTTTTTATTTTCTGCCTAATACAATTTTTACGATAGGGTATTATAGGGAATACAACTACAACGATGCTGAGATATTTGCAAAACTCCGGACAACAGATTTTGGGGCTAACGCGTTCACCACCACATCATGCTAGTCCTGTTTCGCATGTCTGTCAGCTAGTTCTCACTGTCCGATAGAAGTGGTGTGTCAGCTAGTTCCCAGGAAAGGGTAATAGCGCGTTCGTTCCCCACCGCAGACAACACCAGCGGTCCGGAGTTTCGCAAACATCTCAGCGTCGTTGTGGCTGCATGTCGCATTATGCCTTCTCGTAAGAAAA
>MQTX01000064.1:1138927-1262104 GCA_009735665.1 Angiostrongylus cantonensis | reverse complement strand
TATATATATATATATAAACATATAAAGCATGTTTTATCTTCGAGATGCACAGAGAGGCAATTCATCCAGTAAATTCTTTCCCGTTCCACGACACCAATTACAATTGCATCTTTGGCTCGAGTTCCCCGCCTCGAAGGTGTCCACTCCTCTGGTATTTGAGCAGCTGGAGAGGGAGATTCGTGAATTTCCGGTGTGACTGTGAAGAGGTGGCAGTTGTTTGTTTGCCGTTGCAATTCAAATTGTTCTTCTTCAATATTTTCGTCCCGCTACATGTTCGCTGAAATATCGAGTTACTGGCTCGTGTTTCAACCCCTGCCATATTTGACAAGATCCACTTCGTTTATGGGTCGCTAGCTTACCAAATCTCTTAAAAGTTTTGATTTAGGTTTGTCAAAGAAACTTCCACTTCCATTTAGCTGTTATAAATTTTTAGTTGAAAAACTGCTTTATTTTCAGGTCAACCTCCCAGGGTACTACTGAACAAGGTTAGTTGATAAATTTTATGAAATTCCTCATTCTCCACTAATGTCGAAATGAAGACTAAGCTCGTCTTTTCTTTTCTATGCTATATATTTATACCTTATTGATGAAGAAGGTTTAGGACCAGGACACGAAGTCGCAAAAGGCCGGGGGAAATGGGGTCACAAATGCGAATTTGTTCTGGCTACTCTTGGTCTAGCCGTCGGTCTTGGAAACACATGGCGATTCTCAGCATTGGCTTATGAGAACGGTGGAAGTAAGCGAGATAAATGAATACGAGGGCAAATCCGTGAGACTTTTCGTTTGGACGCATATTTATATGTACTCATTTAAGGCGCATTTCTATTTCCGTATATCATATTGGTAACATTATTTGGGTTACCAACGTTGTTTCTTGAAATGGCTATCGGCCGGTACACAAGCACTGGTCCGTCGATGGTCTTCAAACACTACATGCCGGCTTTGCAAGGTATATGTAGACGAGCATCTTCTTCATCATAGGGGCAAAGTGTGTGCACTAATGTTCATTACCAGTTTTGTTCATTTCCGTATTCTGTCGAAGATTGTTTTAGGAATCGGATGATCGATGGCGCTTATATCGTATACTCTTACCTTTTACTATTGTCTGATAATTACATGGGCTTTTCTGTATTTACTGTCCTCCTTTACCGGTGGAATATATGTATGGTCAAGTTGTGATAACGAGTGGAATGATATATGTGAGTCAATGTTTCAAACTATCTAGTTGGCCCTGATTCCTGGCGCAGTTTAGCTGCAGAAGGCGTTAAACAACTATTTCATTGCTCAGATTGCATAGTAAGAAATAAAATGGATGAGTGCAAACAGCAAGACCCTAGCCGCCCCGTTGCCTTCAATGGGACCTGCATTGCCACAGTGCCCGGACCGATGAGAACTCCTTTCGAACAGTACTTCACGTAGGTTTTTTTCTTTTTTCTTACGACTATAGCAGACAAAAACATGGACATCAATTTTGTTTGTCTTAGCGGAAGACACTTCCGACATTTCTTCAGTCACCGTTGTGTTTCGATACTGTGGCCGTTTTTAACCGTGCAAGAACTCTGCATCGTCTCTGCCTTAAATTTTTGTTGTTTCTCAGCAAAAAATTTTGTACTGCAGAATTTCTAATCTAGACACTTACCTACTTAGATACTAGGATACTTACCTACTTAGATACTAGGACGGTCCGTGTTCACGACTTGTGCCGACCCCAGCATATTTGCCGTTCGTTTCTTTCTCTTGCAGTCGTAATCCATGGTGGTGGTTTTCTTCAAGCATGGTGGAGTGTCCGAGTCTCATACTGTGATCTGTAAAACAAACGTGGCTGTGAGCACAGCCGACCTGCTTTGGTTACGAACACGTCCACCCCACGTGTAGGTGGCTGCCCTAGGAGACACCTGCATCTTCGTGGAGTCCACTCTACAGCTTCTTTCATCCATCTGTCGTCGTTCATATCATTATGTCACCAGCCAATTTGTCTTTCGCTTTCGATGCGTATCCTACTGTATCCTGAAGATGTGACAGATTTCGAAGACCAAAGCTTCGCATTCCGGCTCAATATTGGGAATGCCGCTTATATTTCAGAAGATATCGTTCAAGCACTCTGTGAATAGTGCGCGGTATTCTCAACGTGGTTGAGCTATCAACCACGTCTCTGTTGCTGACAGAGCGCTTTGAGGATTCTTGTTGAACTGAGAAGGAAAGCGCGGATTTTCGGATCTTTTAGGCTTTTCTTCTTCTATTTAATTCTTCCTTCATATTGTTTTCCATATTCATTGATTGCCCAAGGTAAACGTACGAGGTGGTCTCTGAAATTAGAGAGCCATCTAGTTCAATTCTTCCGCCGTTGCACCATAGGTCTTTCATGAACTGGGTCTTATTCCGATTTATGCGTAATCAGATCTTTTTCCTCCTTCGTTGAGTTCATTGATCATCGTCTCGGCCCCACTGGTATTCCTTGGTAATTTTTACATCCGTCATTTAGCAATGTCATCCGCAAAAAGATGATCTAAAAGAAATTTTCCATCAATACGGTATGCTTTTCTCAGCTCGATCGATGATTCAGTTATCCACTGCATTGCAGCACTAAGTGGCCTTGGCGATCTTTTCCTACGGGTACGCTAAAAGGTGGATGAAAACGCAGTATTTTTTGTAGTGCAGTTCCGATAACAGCCAGAGTTCTCATATAAGGCGTGTCCGATCTTTCGCTCGACCAGCGCTGACAGGATTACATTCATTTCGACGCTGTTGAACACTTTCATAATCGACAAAGTTAGGATTATGGGTAGCTAGTATTCCCGACAAATTTCAGTGACCCTGGATACAGCTTGGATGCGGTCCACGCAGCAAAATCTTTGTCGAAATCCTGCTAGCTCCACTGTTTGCGCCTCATACAATGTCCTTGATATGCGCGATAGGATAATCTTCGTGAAGAACTTGTAGAATACACTCAACAAGCATATCGGACGATAGTTAAGAAGAATCCTTCGATCGCCTTTCTTGGGACAGATGACCGTGAGCGGCGTCCTCCAGTGGGCTGGAATTTTTTTGAAGATAGGTCGTCATGTGGTTTGCGAGCACTATGTGTAAATTGTGGCTTCCAGCTCCAAGGGAGTGGGTAGTGATATCATCCTGTCCTGGAGCTGTGTGTCTTCTCATGGTTTTTATCGCAAGTCGAATCTTCGAAGGAAGTTTATATCATGGCAGAAATTATGGTAATCGTCTTTCATCAGAGCTAGCAGAGGAACATTACAATCACACAAGTCCCTACGATATATTTTCCATAATGCTAATGCTTTCCCTGCTGCCTTCAGTAGTTTCTGTTGTCTCTCCCCATGTAAGCTTTCTTTCTTTTTTAACTGTTATTCATTACCACCCTTGTAACCCTGTTGAAGTAAGATCAAACTTCAGTTTCCTTCTCTTCTCGTGCAACTCCTCAGTGATGATAGAAATGTGGTCTAATCATCTTGGTTGACCAACTGAGGCGAATTCGGCACAACTTCTTAGCCCATCTACAATCTGCTCGTAGTCTTCGGTCCGGTCTTCTTTAATCTGCCAAGCACGTTTGGGTAAGATTTTGTTCAGATTATTTTCGTCATATGCAGCCTGACTTTTTCCTCGTTGTCGATGACATAAATTCTTTTCTAACTTACGACTGAATCGAATCTTCGCGTTAAAAAGGCACTGATCGGGACCTGTAGAGAATGACGGAACTAGGATGTTCCAAGCAGGCACGGTCTTCTGTTTATCAGAATATGGTTGATTTCTGCATCAGTTGTCCCGTTAAGAGACTCCCATGCTCAGTGATGGTTATCTTTGGTCTGGAAATTTAAGTTTCTATGGAAGAGGCGTTCTGCAGACAGGAATCCTACGAGACAGCCTTCTCATTTCTTTTTCCTAATCTAAAATTTTCTATTCCATATTCACTTTCGTTGAACTTTCTTATTCTGGCGTTGAAGACTCCGACAACAAATTTATAGCATGCTTCATCATTGCGGACAACTTCCCCCAGCTGATTGTGGAACGGTACCGGCATTTTGTGACAAGACCTCTGGTTCGCGGGTGACAAGGGTACGCTTGTTTAGTTGACTATGTCGGTTTTCCCGATTTTTCTTTCTTGCAGTGGGACTCACCATGAAATTGAGGCTTTAAGAAGGGTGTGAAGATCGGTGTCTGTGGGAAGTGTTCTGGCACTATACCTGCAGAGTGGGAAGCAATCTCTATTGCGTGCCGTGCGTGTGTCCGTCAGATCCGGTTCCAATGACATCATGCATAACCCGAGATTTTGTGGCCTCTCACCGGTCGTCTCACCGCCTGACGACATCGACGGGAGCACCCAATATGCTTAGTGCTAAGGCCCTCCTATTGCTGGTTGAGCATTTGGCTCTCTACCTAGAGTCCTGACTTAATCTAGCAAGAGCTTATCCGTGTCTTCACAACGATATGGAGCCGAGGGAAGTATCTTTCCGTCAACGAATCCTCCACTCAGTCTTCCTACTAGGTGATTCGGGGACGATATCAAAACCGAAATCAGAAACGAAAGTGGGAATGAGAAAAATGACCAACCATTCGAGGTCAATGTAGAAGCCGAATCTCGATGTCAAGTACCCTCCAGCTAATAGTCAAGTTTATGTTTGCGTGTCTATTTTCATTAAAGATTACTTTTCAGAAATGTCATCACAAAAAGATCCCAAGGAATTGAATATATTGGCGGAATAAATTCGTCATCGTTGATCACATTGGCCTTTATGTGGCTGCTCTTATTCTTTATTTTGATAAGAGGTTACAAGTACATGGGAAAAGCTGCTTACGTAAGAACTTCAGTTTTCTATACCGTGGATTTAACCTGAAATTTATTAATATTTTTCAGTTTACCGCTACAGCTCCGTATATTATCACTGTCATTCTCTTCTTCCGTGCAGTAACACTAGAAGGTTCTAGCAATGGATTATATTATTACTGGGGGAAACCAGACTTTTCAAAGCTTCTTAATCACCAGGTTTTTTGTGTATTTTTGCGCAGTTCTTTTTCATGTCGGCGCAATGTAACGAGCAGTAAACTCGTCTCAAATATCAACTTTTTAAATAACATTGCAAAGAGTTCTCTGCTGGAATTTTGTGAATGCACTCGATAGCTCGAGATTTCGAGGGGAACAATCTCACCAAAATGTTCCCACTACTGGCGAAGCTTCCAAATTTAACCACTGAATGTGTTTTTTTGGTTCTGCAGACATGGTCGGCCGCACTTATCCAGATATGCTTCTCTCTAAATGTCGGCTATGGTGGCGTTCTTATGCTTGCCTCGTACAACAAAAAAGACAGTAATTGTTTTAAGGTTTGAATGATGTCATTCCAGTAGCAATAGACCATTTATGATGTGTTATGTAGTAGAAAGAACTTTAGTAGTGATTACTAATTTTTTCCTGATCAACTAACCACCCCTTAGCATACGGTGTTCAAGTGGTTGTGGGTGTGGTTATATGGTACCCATTATCAATTGTCTTACTACTAACTTCAGTGATATCGAAAAAAAGATTTGTTAAGCCACATTTAGGATGCGTGGATTGTTGTTATTGGTGACTTCCTGGTGAATGTGTTTGGTGGAGCAACCGTGTTTGCTACTCTCGGTTACCTTTCTCATCAACTTAAAAAGCCCATCGAGGAAGTGGTTTCCAGCGGTTCGTGATGCATATGTTTATTGTGTCAGTTCCGATTCTAGAATTATCGGACTGATAGTCATCGATTTTTTATAGAATTTCACCCTTGAATAAAGTGTTGCGAAATCATAGACATTTGTTATGTTACATCAATTTATGGTTGCTATGGAACCTTGATTTTGGGTAACCATTATGAGCATGCATGTTACTGTTGTAACCAATTCCTGTGAAGAAGTGCAGTTTTACTATGCACATTGTGTCTTGTGCACACTTGTTCATTCCCGAATTTTCAGGGCACTCTCTAGCTTTCGTGGCTTATCCTGAGGCGATATCAACTGTGCCATATCCATCAGTTTGGTCCGTATGTTTCTTCTTGATGCTGTTCCTCCTAGGCATCAGTTCACAAGTTGGTAGGTGCATGTATGAAAACTCATCGAGAATTATATTCCGCATTTTTATGTATACTGTAGGTAGTTTCAAGAGCATCCCCACAAGAAATGCGTTTCCACATGATCGTCATTCAACTCAGAATTATACTATTATTCTAACCGTCACTACTCCATTTAGTCCTATCTGTTCATTCCTTCTACACAGTATCAATAAAAAAATTTATGTAGAAGACGACAAAAAGAGGATATTTACGCCGAACAAACATTCTTCGGGGCACGAATTTCGCATTTGTAGTGATGCTGTTCAATAGGCCAAGAGCCCAGGTACGACCCTGTCGCAGGCTCATCAGGCTTCCCTTCCTACCGAGATTTAGGTACAGGGCCAGATTTGTCTGTGGAAGCTACCGAACCCTGCAATGAATTTTAGCGCACCCCATAGCACGGCTATCTTAAGATTCCATGATGAATTTCCTTGACCAGCTTCCAAAGACATTTATATAAAAAAGCACATCCTTAAGTACCAGCTGAATCCAAGCGTAAATACGAAAACACTCGTGGATAATATTTGCGAGCAGTGCTGGCATGAGCACGATACTTTATTTTAAATCGTGTAAAGTCAAAAAAGGTCCTTTGTTGATCTACTTGGTGCAGAACACGTCTTCAGGAAATGTTAACGGGCTTTGTTTTTCACAATTTATTTCAGCGCTCACTGAGACTTTTGGCACAAGTATCTCTGATCAATGGCCATCCACTCGAAGATATAAATGGCTTGTATCGTTAGTGTGCTGCGCCGTATCTTTCATTTGCGGGATTTTATTCACTACTGAGCTTAGCCTACCCTGTTTGATAAGTGTTACAGCCGCTGTTGGCCTTTATTAGGTACTGTCCGGATTTGAAAATATATGTGTATGGAAATAGGCACGTGTGGCGCTGTGGTCGGAGGAGCCCTACAATACACTCATAGGATCACCAATCGATCACCGCTCCCGTGGCTCACTAAGCCTTCCATTTCTCCGTGGTCAGCACTTTGGTACCAGACATATCTGGGAGGATAGCAGCACCGGCTCGATACATCGGTAGGCCACCGCGAGTCACTGTAAAGGCCAGATATGCATTCAATCACCTGCAAACGATGCTCAATGAAGTGGAATGCATGGCGCATCCCTCAAGGACTCATCAACACCGAAAGCTTTACCTTTTGTCCTTTATGTGTATGGAGAAAATGTCTTTGGGCTAATCAGCTAGGCCGAATACGTCATGTGATTCAGAGAGAACCACATTAAGATAATGGCCAACTATTTTCTCCATTACACTGCCATTGATTGAGATAGCGAAATAGCGGTAGTGGCGAAATTTCAGTAATTTGAATGCTTTCTAAAGAAATTTTATTTTTACCACTGTGTAAGAACGTTTCAAAAATCCCTTTGTAAAACTGCGAAAAATTCTGTTTGGAGATCTGCAGCACGAAGGTAGGACAAGCTTTGGAAATGGTTTAGCATAATTCGTGCAGTTTTAGTTGAGTTTACTCGTAATCTGTACTTACAGAGCGGATTTTTTTGGTTTACCATATTCTATGGCTTTTCTGGTTCAACAGGTGCATGTTCTGTGATCGTTGCGGAGCCCCTAATAATTATGTATTTCTACGGTAAGACAGTAGAATAGTGTGACCTTTCAACCAATAATGATGAAGAGAAAACAACTGTGTCGTTCACCCCAGTATCTCGAATTATTATTAGTCACCGTTTTCTTGAAGTAGAGCTTGGAAATGGACAGCAACGGAATCGAGTTACTGAAGGCCACCAACAAAATGTTTTTCTTGATAGCTAGAAAAAATGTATTAAATGGTAATTTATTCCGAAAGATGCGTCGAAAACAACCCTGTACAACCCAAGACCGACCTTCTTTTAGCTCGCCAATGATCGATAGTTCGCCATTTTTCTTGATAAACAAGCATGAGGTTAGCAATACACTACCTATTAATCGACAATAACCGACGTCTCGCTTTCTTCAGAGCCTGGAGATGTCGAATTGAGACGTAGTCTACTATGGCAAACACTTTCGTAACCTCAGCAGACAGAACTTGATAAATAAATTTACATTCGCGTTATAAACAGACTTTATTCTAAAACAATCATCGTTTTGTTGCTTGTAAGTCTCCGAATCTATGAAGGTGTTTAGTTGAGTAGATCGCATGTCAATTAACATTTCTAGGAGTTGAAGAAGGCGCAGCCGCCGAAACGTGAGCTATTTCTGTGTTAATAAATGCTCTAATAACAAGCTCATCTTTGCTCATCAAGAAAAACAATGAACCCCGTTGAAGCTCATAGCTTGACCAATGTCGCCTAAATGTACAACCACATTGTTATCAAAATGCATTGCGCTGTAAGCTTATGGTCTAGAGTTGACATGTACTACAGTATTATTGAACCAATCAATCAGTGTTTTTGTGCGTAGTTTATTTTACAGAGTGTAGAAATAAGTGACCCACTAACTAGGATTGCGGAGACTATACAGCTAACTTGAACACGCCTATGACACCTCTTTCATTGCACTGATAATCCACAAAAACATTTCTAATAAATGAAATGAAACCGTAAATGGCAAAATATTGATCACATGGTTTCTAAAATGTAGCTCTAAAATGTAAAAAAAAAGTAAAAATGGTGGAGTTATGAGACGCTGTGAGTTATAATAAAAAGCGTGTACGCATCTTTCAATGTAATTCAAAGCCTCCCAACAGTTTACCGCCCCATCGTGGCTGGTAGGTGTTGCTGGGTGTCCGGCTGCGATGTACAGCGGGGGATTCGCCCGCAGGCAGGGTCTCCCAAGCTGAGAAGTCCGGCGTTTACATCAGGAAGCTTAGCTAAGAGTGAACCAATACTAGGATCCATCACCGTCCTGGTCTCAATGTCGCATGGTAGCAAATCACCATGTGATCCACAAGGCCTGCGGCTGCCTGTGGTGGCGACGATGTGGGACTTTACCCAGGCTGAACTCGGGATTTCATGAAACTACAGTGGGTCAACCAGATCTTCACAAAGTGTAGATTATGCTGGGGTCCGCATAACCAGTGAGGACGGGCCATTCAAGTATCAACAATGAAGTAAGACGAAAACCGTTATTAGAGAGAAAAGTAATAGTGACATGAATTACGAACTATTCGCCTTTTTGGGTAAGCAAAGAGGTAGCTATGTTGAATTTCCTAATCAGTTCCTTCTTTCATGTCATTCGTGTTCACCGTTTAAGATACAAAAACTTTCGAGATGATTTGATTGAAATGCTTAACTTGCCGGTCAGCCCTGATTCGTCATTTTTTGGGCCTCTATCTCCGTTGTGGAAATATGCTTGGAAAATTACAGCACCAATTTCGGGTTTGGTAGGTTTCTCGTCCATCATTTCGGGATTCGACTTTGGAGAATGCAAATCGACTTGTTTCGATTTCGGAGATATTGCGTTTCCATGCTTGATGACTCGTTTCTTTAATTGTATGGCCTTTTTTTCTCTTCTCGAAGTTTTCGTTGACTTATGTGAATTCCCCAGCTGAAATCTCTAAGACATATTTGTCTTATATCTTGAATAATTCTCTGTATTTTTGCCACTACCTTTTTATGGCCACATCGTTGTGTAAGGTATTATTCAGACAGTCATGGTCTTCACGCTAATTAAAGGCGAAGTATCCTTAGACACACCGTACGGACCCTACACATTTCCAAGCTGGGCTGTCGTGAGTTCGAACTATTTGTAAAATCTTGATGTTTGATTTGGTTACTAGAGTCCTAAGGGCGCTTGTGGCGCAGTGGTAGGAGGCACTCTGCAACACACACGTGGATTCGTTCCTCGCGCACATGGCCCACTAAGCCTTCCATCCTTCCAGGGTCGGCAAATTGGTGCCAGACTTGTCTGGGAGAATAGTATCATTGGCTCGATACATCGGTAGGCCACCGTGATCATTGTAAAGACCAGATATGCATTCAATCACCTCCAAACGATGCTCGATGAAGTCGAATGCATGGCGCATCCCCCAAGATTGATCAACGCCGAGAGCTTTATCGTTCATTTTTTTTGCTAGAGTCCGATTCCTGATCTAATGAAGATTTTAGCTGGTCTCTATAACGTCAAACATTGCATGTAATACCTGCTTTCAGGCATTTGGGTTGCTTCTGAGCCTCTGTCCGATTATTCCAGTTGTATTATGTTTCGTAATGAACTGCATGCAGTTAACTGTTAAAGAGAAAGTTAGTTTTCTATAACTTTTGCATAATTCGTGTTTATATCACAGTTTTCAGTCGTTCCATGCGTTGCTTACCATACAACCAACGTTACCGTCGTACCAGCGAATAACCTGCAAATCGCCGCCAGTTAGTCAAGGTGTATCCGGATCAAAATCGAAAACGAGCTTCAGTCTAAGTCAAAAACAAGTCAGCAAACAATGTGAAGGGTCAGAAACGGATTCGGCAGAGATTTCATGAGAATCGCTATGGTTAATATTTCACTGCAACCATATTTTTGTGTGGTATTGAATATTATGTGTATAGACATGTAAGAAAGGCTGTCATACCAATCCAGCACAATAAACTTACTACCTTGTTTTACTTAATGCTGCGCCATAATCAAGATGGTAAGCTAAATGGAACGACCAAGCGGCTTTTATCGAACCGATAGCCGTTGTCTGTTGATCCTTGTTTCTGCCATTTAGGACTTTTGGAGGGGTGTAACTGCATCAGACTTGGTTAATATATTTATTTATAAGATCTTATAAAATGATCTTGTCTGCCTAATGCGAGGTTGGTATAGGCCTTCGTTTTCGTTGTTGTTGGTGTTGTTGATCGATGGCTGACGTTTCGGAGAATTAGCCTTTCTCAGAGCTTGGGCGTATTTTATACAAGCATTTTATACTTTAATTATTCGGTGGAAAGACGCTAAAGTGCTAGTGTACTCTCACATTTATACACCGCTGCACTCTCACAGCCTACGGCTCTCTATCATCTGTATCTAGTTTCTTCTGCCTTTCCTTCCCCTCAGTAAGCACTATAGGGGTACTGTAGCAGAGTCAGTGCTGTTATGAGCACCTCTTATTAACGACGTCACACCTGCCTCCATATTACGCAGCTGTATATTGTACATACATTTATAATCACACTGCGTTGTTTTCTAAATAATATGTACGTATATATAAGGGTTTAGTTCCAAAGTTTGAGGTTCTGCAGCACATGCGACCACATGAACAGAAACTTTCACGTGGCTAACCATAAAGAACTCGAGCATTCAATCAACAGTTGGCGGACAGAAGAGAAATCTGACGAACTACCACTCGCTACTATATTATTACTCTATATCCTATTGGGCCAATGGACCTTGTACATTGCCAACTTATGCAGGACCAGCTGCATGTTGTTCACGTAGGACGACGAGCGAGATCGACCCGGATGTCAAAGGACCATTTTGAAATGAGGTGCCACGTTTCATGTGATAGTGAGGCATTCGTCTTTCATATTTAGATTATTGAAATCTGTTCAGAACGCTTCAAGAGTCTTGCGCGTTGATGTTTTTGGTTCCTGAGCTAGGATCCGCACAGTCACTTCAAAATTATCGCCACTGCGCTTTTGCACTTTATGTGTACCTAGAGGAGTGCTTTGACGAATTTTTAGTTTCCCATCCATGTTCTTTTATGCAGACACAGCGGTCTACCCGTTTCCCCAATATATTCCTTATCGTACGCCTTACACGAGATCAAGTACATTACACCTGAACTCATGCAATCCCGTCTCTCCCGTTAGGACAGTTTTCTGAGCTGCACAAGCGATCACAGAGACGGTTGCGAACTAACTGACGGCGTAGGGTATTGGGTGGGAAGTCAATAATCCTTACATAATTTTCAAAACCGTTTTTTCCTAAGCATCTCTTATTGAAGCAACTTACCTTATTTGATATGAAGGGTAGACTAAAAAGAATCTTACTCATTCCTGAAACATTATTCTGGGAAACTACCCTACGTTTTTGCCTAACATGAGTGCCTTCTGCTTCGTAGCCACTGGAAATGGCGATTTTCCGTACCAGGCTTAGCGATTTCTTCCTTTCCTCTTCTCCCGTGCTTTGTTAATATTAACGCGATGACAAGGGTCAATAGGAGCTATCTGTAGCCGATACGACTATAGAACTCATTCCATTTCCGGTTGTTTATTTTGGCACGCAGAACTCCTTTCCTACACTAATCAATCGATAGTTTATGCAGCCCAAATTTTCTAGCGGCCATGATGTAGGTTAATTTAGCAATTTTTAAGATCTTGATCTTTTCGGTTCACCCATCGTTCCATATGTTTAGGCTAAAATAATGTCAACTATGTCGTATGCATAACGAATGTAGCACAGTGGTCGGACATGCACCGCAATACGCATGAGCTCGATCTGGCGCCCTAGTCTCAGCAAGCGTTCCACCTCCCCAGGGTCGTCATATTGGTAGCAGACCCGTCTGCAAAGATAGCAGCAATGAATCGATACATCGATAGGCCACCCGGCATCATTGCACAAGGCATATACGCATCTAGTCAACTCTACTGATGCTTGATGAAGTCGAATGCGTGACACATCTTTTAAGATCTGATCAATGCTCAGAGCTTCTTTTTATCCTTTCAACGTACGATCTTGCATCATCGACGTATTAAAGTTATCGTCAATCATTATGCAACCGTTATACGTTCTTAATCGAGCGACCACTTGAAATAGTTCCACCTCCCATGAGTATTTTGCGAAAGCCACCATTGCCGCATCAATCCATTCACTCATTCATTTCTACAATATTGCTGCGATCAAACTCCTTCTCGTCTTGTGATGTATTTGTGTAATGTGCGAACCGTCTTGCTTAATACGTTGTCTTTCCGCAGAATCCTTTTCCTACTTGCTACTGTAACCCCTTAACCGCTATGACGTTCTCGTACACTGATCACGTAAATACGCGTTCTATAACTCGCTACAGTTTTGAACACAACAAGCTTTGAAATTGTATGTGGCAACAATGAAAAGGAGGAAAAAATACTGAAGCAGGTTTCACGACAAAATTTACTTCTGATTGATGGAACATAGATGTGGTTGGAATACGTACAGAAGCAGCTTTAATGCTTATCAAAAAGATTAGCCCCTAGCGCTGTTCAACAGTAGACTCACCTCAGTGGTTAATATTATGCCGCAAGCAAAAAACACGACACAGCAAGATAGCGATACAAGCCTTACATACGCGTGGGTGGCCACTGATCGTAGATACTCGTGCAGAATGTCTCCGTGAATGCTTAAGTGAGCGGAAAAAGTAGTGTTAAATTTCGGCGAACAAATCATTTTAACCCACAAATTTCTGAACTGAAACCTAGAGGGAAAAGCACTGAGTGGAAAAATGCGGACCAAACTGATTGATACGTCATCCTTGGCATCGCTTCCGGACATGCTACGAAAACCAACGAGCGCCCTAAAAAGCGGGTACGACTGAATTCCACAAAACTCACAAGGAATTAATTATACATTGGTAGTGCTTCAAAACAATTCGTCTGCAAAATAAGACATAGTTTTCCAACCATCCAAAATCAGGGTTTAACAGCTGCCATAGACTGAGATAACGTATTAAATGTTCGTGATTATGTAACACTTCACCCGAAGAATGAACTTTACAAAAAATCAGTCATAGTCAGTCTGAGATTCTCGAGTCGGAGATTTTAATTCTAGGACCATAGATAACAAACGTGTAGATAGGAAACCGCTAGAAATCACTTACTTGGAGTTCATGAGAAAGGTAACCATGCGTAGCAAACACTCATGAGTAAATCAGCCGCCACGACAATCCAAAATCCTATAATTAAATGCATCCTAACTTTGATTTAAGAGAAGGCCTTTTTAACACGGTGGAGGTTCACAATGATATAGCAGACAAACTGTACCATATCGACACACCCACAACCGCTTGCATAGCTAATTTTAAGAAGGGGATAGTCGACCGCGGAAACATTACGGAGCACTATTTTTATTTATTTATTTTTATTCTATATGACTCGTCTTCACGTATACTCTGCGAATCCCAGCACTTCTCACCTTCGATTCGTTTCCTCGCATCCACTGTCTACGAAGATCTTCCAAATTTATGTGTGGTTTCGGTTGCTGCTTGGGGAATTTCATTTCATCTTGAATATCGTAGAATGCTGCTAGAGCAATTCTCCCTGAAGACCTGATATAGCCAGACTGAAGCGTTTCAAATTGGACTGTAGAGAGTGATTTCTTCCCAGAGCAGCCCGGTACCAATTTCCCGATCCCGGAGGGATGCCATCAGTGTTAAGGACGATGACCAATTAATTCCGCCGATATGCTCAATTCCTTGGAATCCTCTCGTTATAACATTTTTGGAAGGTTGCCCTCGCTGGAAATAGACATTTCTAAATATGAAATTGAATACTAAGCGCGTAATGGCTGGTGACCAGATCAGATGTTCTGAAGCGCAAAATTTTATCTAAGAAAGCTTTAATATACGCAAAGGAACCATAGAGGTTCCACGAAGAGGGGATAAAATGTCACAAGATGGCTAAACACATAGTGACTGAAAAAAGTTCACGAATGCAGTTTGTTTTGGCGTAAAAATTTGTGTTGCCATGTTCATGTTAACTTAAATCTTCAAAGGAAAAATGCGGACCAAACTGATTGATACGTCATCCTTGGCATCGCTTCCGGACATGCTACGAAAACCAACGAGCGCCCTAAAAAGCGGGTACGACTGAATTCCACAAAACTCACAAGGAATTAATTATACATTGGTAGTGCTTCAAAACAATTCGTCTGCAAAATAAGACATAGTTTTCCAACCATCCAAAATCAGGGTTTAACAGCTGCCATAGACTGAGATAACGTATTAAATGTTCGTGATTATGTAACACTTCACCCGAAGAATGAACTTTACAAAAAATCAGTCATAGTCAGTCTGAGATTCTCGAGTCGGAGATTTTAATTCTAGGACCATAGATAACAAACGTGTAGATAGGAAACCGCTAGAAATCACTTACTTGGAGTTCATGAGAAAGGTAACCATGCGTAGCAAACACTCATGAGTAAATCAGCCGCCACGACAATCCAAAATCCTATAATTAAATGCATCCTAACTTTGATTTAAGAGAAGGCCTTTTTAACACGGTGGAGGTTCACAATGATATAGCAGACAAACTGTACCATATCGACACACCCACAACCGCTTGCATAGCTAATTTTAAGAAGGGGATAGTCGACCGCGGAAACATTACGGAGCACTATTTTTATTTATTTATTTTTATTCTATATGACTCGTCTTCACGTATACTCTGCGAATCCCAGCACTTCTCACCTTCGATTCGTTTCCTCGCATCCACTGTCTACGAAGATCTTCCAAATTTATGTGTGGTTTCGGTGTTGCTGCTTGGGAAATTTCATTTCATCTTGAATATCGTAGAATGCTGCTAGAGCAATTCTCCCTGAAGACCTGATATAGCCAGACTGAAGCGTTTCAAATTGGACTGTAGAGAGTGATTTCTTCCCAGAGCAGCCCGGTACCAATTTCCCGATCCCGGAGGGATGCCATCAGTGTTAAGGACGATGACCAATTAATTCCGCCGATATGCTCAATTCCTTGGAATCCTCTCGTTATAACATTTTTGGAAGGTTGCCCTCGCTGGAAATAGACATTTCTAAATATGAAATTGAATACTAAGCGCGTAATGGCTGGTGACCAGATCAGATGTTCTGAAGCGCAAAATTTTATCTAAGAAAGCTTTAATATACGCAAAGGAACCATAGAGGTTCCACGAAGAGGGGATAAAATGTCACAAGATGGCTAAACACATAGTGACTGAAAAAAGTTCACGAATGCAGTTTGTTTTGGCGTAAAAATTTGTGTTGCCATGTTCATGTTAACTTAAATCTTCAAAAAAGGAGCGCAAGAGAAGTACTGATCGAAAGGAGTTCTCATCGGCCACGGGGCTATTCGAACACAGGTCCCATCGAAGGCAATCGGGCGAGTGGGGTTCAGACGCTTGCATTCTTCCATTTGACTCCTTTCTATACAGTCTGTAGAATTGAAATTTCACCACTCTCAACTTTAACCGTCCCGAGAAAGAGACGCGATCAGGTGCTTCAGAACCTTTGGCTTACATATATCATTCCATTCATTACTGTAATTTTTGAGGTGGAAAACCCACTGCTCTTTACTTGTTGATAGCACAAGTTACAAAGATATCGGAAGTCAACCTCGTAATCTCCTGTAGAAGCTTATGATTAGTCTCTGACTTTCATTAAAATAGCTGTTTATAGGAATGGCAGAGCAATTCAAGTAATAAACATGGCGCGCCATTCTAATTTCACAAAATGTGTCAACTAACCTTGTTTAACATCACGCTCAGATTTTGACCTGGAAATAAAAAGTATTTCAACCCAAAACTTCTCATAGGTAAACGAGAATTCAGAGTTCTCTGTCCTTCATTCATAAGAGAACTCATCCATCGCCTAGCAAAATTATCTGAAAGAATCGACAAACTAAGAAGCTATGAAGGAGTTGGAGTGTTCACCACCTAGGGCAATGGACCGCCAAATTGTGGGAAAATATTTCACAAAACGTGGCCAACGAAGTGAAAATGATAAACAAGGACTGAAGAGATTACGAAAGTAAACAAATGTTATTTATTGATCTTCTTCACGAGCCAGTTGATCTCCAGGCCACGTGACATGTACCACGATGGGGAAACTCGGACTAACAGGACCTTGTACTAGTTATCGGACTCATCTGAGTTCAGAGGGTGTCACTGCTGCATAAGCTCCATGTCTGCTCTTGAACAGCACAGTACTACGATAATATAGTAACTATTCGTCGAATAGTTTTTATTTCTATATCATCCTAGGTTTTCTATATTAACTGTTTACATGTAATCATCACACATCTATCTTTGCACGTTCTGCAGATTGTTTCTTAGCAACCATCTCGTGCAGTGGCTGCGCAGCTGTAGGGAAAGCAGTTCTGTAATGGTTGTTCTTTTTGTGTAAGCTACTACATCGCTGTCACATCTATTTTCTGTAGAAACTTTTTATAGCCTTCAAAAACTCTTTACAGTCTTCCAAGCATTATCTTTAGTTCGTCATTTCAAAACTTCGCCCATTACACAAAGGATATAAGGAGCACCATCAGTCCAGTGTGTCCATCCAGTGTGAGTCTCCGCAGCCCCAATGTTCCCATGTTTCGCTTAAGCGCTTCGCTCGTACGCGTTCGTTCAAGCAGATATCGTCAGATTGCTAATATTTTCGTGTCCTCGAGGATGCTCTCTTTAGCTACGAAAACAGTCCGACGTAGCAAGCTCGTACGAAGTCGTGCATTCCATCTACAGTTGGCGGGCAGAAGGCAAATCCGACAATTTTAACAACTACTGTTCTATTTTCCACTGGTTAACTAGCACAGATACTATGATTACCCTTTCTCACATGTTGTGCTAGTCTCCAGCGCATGGCTTTTTCGTTTGGTTGTCTTGCACCCAGCATCCACAGAATCGCTCGGATTCGCATACAGGTTCGGTCACTAATTGAGGTTTTCTACTCTTTTTTGATCAATGTATAGCGCTTATTGAGCGTAATTTTTCCTGGGAGCTCAAAGGAACTCTGATGCAGCGTTGTCAGGTCACCATAACACAAGCAGTCGCCAATCCCTATCGATCGGAGAGAGGTTTGCACCCCAACTCTACCCCAACCACTAATCGAGGTCTTCCATGAGAACAGATAATCTTGAGATTTCTACCGGCCGCGACGGTTTTTGCGTCGATGTTATTCCCATCGACTCATGCGCTTCGTTTCATAGTGGTGGGCATGAGTCGAGGACCATTCACCTCCTCTTCAGCTATTTATGTTGTCACACACAGCCTTCCAACCATGCTTTCCATATTAATTCAATAACGCATCCAAGGCAGGTGTCTTCCAAATGATTAAAGATATTCATCCAGTGGTAGAAAATGTGTGCAGGATGTTACAAGATGATCTCAAGGACCAATTACAAATATGCTGAGAGATATATTGAGCAGGTTAACAGAAGACGCAGCCTTCGAAAGCGTAGATTTGTGGCAAAGCACAAGATTCATGTAGGTAATTTGATGATTGTATGAATTGCAAGTTTTATCTGTAAATTATAGAAAACATCTCTACGTGGTAAATAAACCCTTGAAAAAGGTAAAATAGCAAGTGCAATTCGCTTCGTCCACTCCCCAATACAGCGGATGCTATGAAATTCGTCTGTCTCCCTCAAGCATGCATAGCACACGATACATCCCAAGTGTTATGCGTTAAGAAGAGAACGAAGGCAAAGAGCCACGGACGTTTTGGTCCGGACCATCACAATTCAGTAAATTAATGTTCTTCATGATCTTTATAGCAGATTTCAACCATGATTCCCGACCTATTCGTCGCTGTAAAAATAGGGGTTCGACAAGGAGATACCATTTCGCCCAAATTATTTTCAGTCACTCGCTAAAATATTATACGAGAACTATAATGAGTCAGCACTAGAGCGAAAATCTATAATCACCAGCTACACCAACTTTGATTGGCTAATGAAACCGTTCTTGTAATCTCAAGCATAAGCCACGTTGAGCTAGGACCATGAACCTCCGTTACATGCGCCCCGCAGTCTATTCGTTGCGAGGCGTGTGCGTTCTTCAGCTGTTGGACAGGTAGCTGACCAAAAACTGCTTTGTGTTTTCTAAGATTATTAAGCTAAAGCAGTAGGTACCGGTAGCCAAACGCAGTAAAATAAAGGGGTCTGATGTCGAAGGCACGTTAAACAGCAGCGGATGAAGCAGCGTTGCATAGAACGAGTGCTGCAAGTTGAGTCTAAATTGCGCAAGTTGTTATAGATATTTCAACAAATATTTTATTAAAATGAGAGGGCGCGTACGGCGCAGTGGTCGGAGGTGCCCCAAAACACACGCGGAATCGGTTCCCGCGCCCATGGTTCACCAAGGCCTCCACATCTCTGTGGTCGCCAAATTGGTACCAGACTTATCTGAGAGGATAGCAGCACTGGTGTGATACATTGGTGGGCCACTTCGAGTCATTGTAAAGGCCAGATAAGCATTCAATCACCTCCAAACGATGCATAGTGAAGTCGAATGCATGGTGCATCACTCAGGGACTCATCAACACCGAAAGCTTTGCCCTTTATCCTTTATGAGCTTTATCCTCTATTAGCTTTTATTTTAGTAAACCAAATTGCAGGCTTCTTGTATTCATGTATAATAAGGAAAGGAGCACCAGACCATCTAAAATTTGGTGAGTAAATCGTCTATGTTTGGCAGATTTTAAAACTCTTAACTGATAAACATTGTTCCATTATCAATGCTTTTTCTTTCGAATAGTCCAGATGTGACAATACTGCTTCTGTGAGCGTAGAACTGCGTTCTTGTCTTTCTAAACTATCCGTCCTTTCTTACGACTTCACACTAAACAAAGGAATACACACACTTACTCAGTCATTTCACGTCGTCTACGATTCACCTTTAAAACGAAGCAGAAAGAGCCACTCACTTGCTTCCAAAGTTTTTTTCTTGTCGACACCTGACAAAAAAACAAAAAAGATCTATGAGAAGACCAACAGTTTCGAGGTACGAAAGCGCTATAGAAAAGTGTTAAAACCCAGCGCTTACGAAGAGCCTGCTCTCAGAACCACCTTCTACAGTTGCTAGACCTCAAATGGGCCTAACTTAACCTTTTGATATCACCAGCCATTGTTTATGAAAATAACACACATGTGGTAGAACTCCGAGTTCACACAGAGTTCTACAGTTGCTAAGCAGTCGTCCATTTCGATTTAAGACGAAACACAGACGTTTTCTTGTCGTTCTTTGATAAAATATTAACAATGCGCTCTTCGATTATTAAGCTAACATGAGGGAAATAGAAAGGCCCTAGACATTAACACATTCGCGATGACGTCTAATTCTCAGGCGTTACCGACTTGCTGGTTTTCTGACAACAGGCGATAGTTTGTCGATATCTAGTGCACTTTGGAGGTTGAGAATATGGCAGTATCATAGAAGAGACTTTACTCTATTGCTCCAGGGGTATATATTTTAATATTTGATATGTGTTGCTACCGTCCGCTGTATAAACGTTCAGTTCAGCGGTAGAAGTACTTTGCAACCTATATTGCATCACTTTCTACGCTTTTCACACCTTGCAGTGATTGGAAATGATATGGCAATCAAATGCAAGTCAAAACACCGGAAAAGTTCACGGAGAGATCTTTTGTGTATTTCTAAATGAAAGATAGATATTTACGCGGACAAGGGCCGCCCCCACACATTGATTGGTTACAGGAACTGTAAAAAAAGGGTCGTGTGTGCTAAAGCAAGCCAGAAAAAAGCGACTATTGTAGAGATCGGACCAGCTACAAGGTTCATGTTCCTATGCTTCTTATCGAAGACACGTTATCGCAAATGTTAAAGCAAACCTTCGAGATTCCTTGGAGTGCCTACTAATCCTTCCGTAACGAAATGATCCACAGATCGGACGCAGCTAGTCCACTGGCTAGTGATTGGGTTCCTTGGCAAATGGAAATTTTGTTGTTGCAATATGATCTTCAAACTAAGCCTGTACGTAAATGCAAGAAAAGGATAGAAGGTGGCTGGTCTACAGAGATATAAATCGCCTCTACATCTAAGAAATAGCAATGGATGTCTCAAAAGCTGCCATATTCTTACCGGTCCGATTTTATTGGAGACATATAACTAAAAATTGCAAGTGCTCTTCTTCATATCACCGGATATGACTTGTTTGACACATTCCTGCATATTTCCATGGAGTCGTTTTCCTAGTGCTCATCACTCAGCAAAATTCTCCTATTTTATGTGTGGTCTTTTACCTCTCTTGAAGATTCTTATCTTGTCATAAATATCGATGAATTCCAGTCGACTGAATTGCCCCTGGAATAGTTGTGATATGGTCTCCGCACGTAGACTGGAGGAAGTGAGTTGGCTCCAGACAGATCTGGCACCAATTTTTCCACACCGAAGGATTGAAGTGCTTGGTGAAATGGGAACGGGATAGAACTAGCGCCCGGCGTGATTAGGTTTCTGCTCGCAATACACTATTATCTCTTACAAAACATAAAGGGGCGAGCAGCGCAGTGGTGATGACATCGCTCGTTACGCGGACGGCCAGCTCCGTTCGGCGGTGGCTCGACTCCGTTTCGTGCTCACCACAGCTCTTATTCCTCCGTGTTGGGAAATATCATAGCTACGTGGGACTTGCTCACTTTCTTCATTGCACGTGGGAGCGCTCTAGCACGGCTATTTCAGCACCCAAGCGAAAATTGACTCAGCCATCATTCAATAAGATTCGTGACGAAGACCAAATTTCTCAAACATCGCTCGAACTTATATGCAAAAAACGTCGAAGAACTCGGTGAGCTAGGATATGAGAAAACGAACCAAATTCAAGGAGTGCTCTGGTCCACACCGTATGATATATGTGATGTCGAGCCATGTTATAAATAATAAATATGAGAAATAGATAAAAGGCGTTACTGCCACTGCGTCACTCGTTCTCCATTAACAGTTTACTTTTGGAAAATGTTTCTTCAGTGTAAATTACAAAAAGGATAAAGGATAAAGCTCTCGGCGTTGATCAATCCCTGAAGGATGCGCCATGCATTCGACTTCATTAAGTATCGTTGGAGGTGACTGAATGCATATCTGATCTTTACAGTGACTCGCGATGGCAGATATCGAGCCAGTTCTGCTATCCTCACAGACGGCACCAATTTACTGTTCTTGGAGAGATGAGAGACTTGGTGAGCCACGGGCTGACGAACCGATCTGTGCGCTTCGTAGGGTGTCTCCAACCACTGCGTCACACGCGCTCGCGTAAATTACAAACTTTGGATGAAAAGTGCTTTTAGGGTAAAACTAGCGATCATGCATGCTTTTGTGTCGTCTTAGCGTAATGCTCCACTACCCCTCGCAACCTCTTATAGCTCGTTCTACAATCGAGTGTCGGACCAGTTTTCATGTAACTACTGCTTATTCCATCCTCTACACTTGTTAGCTGCTGCCTACAAAGACAGTGATTAATTGCCGAGCAACAAATCTCAGCTAATTGTAATGACAGTGAATGGGCAATAAGAGAGTGAAGCGATGCCCAAATCAAATTCACTTAAGTGGAATCGCACGGAACGATTTTTACGGCCGCACCTAGCCAGAAGTAGGTGGCGGTGGTACCCTTTTCAGCCTTTTTGCAGACGTTTCGAGTACATTACATCTTTTTCCAGTCATTTACACGACGCTATTGTTATACACCGCACATTTAATATCATCCTAATAAATCTATTTCTACAGTGATACGCGTTTAACGCGCGTTTAGAGCCTCTCTGCAATACACACTGGGTCCTAAGTTCAATTTCGAGCCTTGAGTTCACTAAGCATTTCATCCTCTCACGGGTTAGCGAATTTTTACTGGATTTATCTAGATGGAGAACAACACTGACTTGATGCATCAGCAGGGCATCGGAGTCAATCTATATGTCAGATGTACATTCAGCTACCTCTAGACACCCTTGATGAAATAGAATGAATGGCGCTTTCCTCAGGACTTTGTCATTTCGTCCATAGATCGTGGTCCTATGTGTATTTGGGTGACAAGCTTCAATATGCAATGGAGCTGTTCAGATACAGAAGTAATCTTGTTATTGGCTTCCTCACGTGTTTTCACACTGAATATGAAATCAGCGCAAGTTTCAAAGCCACAGTTTTTTTTTTTGCAGTGAGATCTCGAAGTCAACATCGTTGGCGCAGACAATTTCTCTGTACATCTGAGCAACATTTGTCGAGTTCAGAAAAAGTTTCTCCTCTCCTCGAAACAAGTCCTTCGCTAATCCCAACGCCCTTCCTAACTGCTCACGGAACGATTTACTTCAAACAAATTTTCTGCTTCGTCCTGTGATGCCAATGTCAAATTTTTCAGATTCTTCACTTTACTGCAAGAATTTAATCTGTTTAAGCTTTGAATGCCTTTAATATTCGACGAATTAAGAAAAATCAGATATCCAGTCATAAGCTGGGCATGACTTCTAATGAAAAAAAAACGTTATTTGTGTACATTTCAAAACATTCATTTTACGCAGTGTTGAAGAACTCTGATATTTCCATCATTTTTCCCGTGTTCTCCATTACTTGATTTCTAATAGCCTACAAGTATCCACTATGCGAATAAATAAAGAGAACCCATTAGAAATGTGATAACATTCACACTGTAGCGGTCTTTGGTTTTTGCTTTGACACTTAGAGTCCAGTGTTTGACTAAGCGTACCCCAATCGTAATTTTTGGCCTCATGCTGTGAAGTGTAGTGGACTCATGCTCGCCAATCGGCACCCCAACGTATCAGTCGCGTATGCTCTCCCCATTAACAGTAATCTTTGTGTTGTTCTATTGGTGCGAAAGGAAACAATCTGCGCAGGATGCAGAAACACCGTAATACACTCAATTGTGATAATTAACGTTGTCTTTGTACACTTCCACTAATTACGGCATTTTGGGTTTGACGGGTAAACCTGTCCGCAAAAACAATCTTTTTTTGCAAACCATTAAGGATGGAATATAACGCAATACAATATTTGCTGTGGGCAAGCTATCGGACGGCGAAAGGTACGCCATAATAACTGCAGTGAGGAAAATAAGCGGCGGGATGGAAAGTAAGTTAATGTTTGTTCACTAGAGCCGACTTGCTCACTCTATTCCTCTTTTCACGCACAATAACAGTTGCCGGACTCACAATGTTAATTTTCTATTTGCTGCCTACTATGATTTTTCACGGGAGGGTTTGATGCTAAGTACAATTACATTGAGGGGCGCGTGTGGCGCTGTGGTAGGAGGCGCCACTGCGACACGCACGTGGAGTGCGCCCACGACCCACCAAGCCTTCCAACCCCCGGGGTCTGCAAATTGGTACCAGACTTGTCTGGGAGGATAGCAGCACTAGCTCGATACATCGGCAGGCTACGGCGAGTCATTGTGAAGGCCAGATATGCATTCAATCACCTCCAACGATACTTAATGAAGTCGAATGGTTTGACTAAGCGTACCCCAATCGTAATTTTTGGCCTCATGCTGTGAAGTGTAGTGGACTCATGCTCGCCAATCGGCACCCCAACGTATCAGTCGCGTATGCTCTCCCCATTAACAGTAATCTTTGTGTTGTTCTATTGGTGCGAAAGGAAACAATCTGCGCAGGATGCAGAAACACCGTAATACACTCAATTGTGATAATTAACGTTGTCTTTGTACACTTCCACTAATTACGGCATTTTGGGTTTGACGGGTAAACCTGTCCGCAAAAACAATCTTTTTTTGCAAACCATTAAGGATGGAATATAACGCAATACAATATTTGCTGTGGGCAAGCTATCGGACGGCGAAAGGTACGCCATAATAACTGCAGTGAGGAAAATAAGCGGCGGGATGGAAAGTAAGTTAATGTTTGTTCACTAGAGCCGACTTGCTCACTCTATTCCTCTTTTCACGCACAATAACAGTTGCCGGACTCACAATGTTAATTTTCTATTTGCTGCCTACTATGATTTTTCACGGGAGGGTTTGATGCTAAGTACAATTACATTGAGGGGCGCGTGTGGCGCTGTGGTAGGAGGCGCCACTGCGACACGCACGTGGAGTGCGCCCACGACCCACCAAGCCTTCCAACCCCCGGGGTCTGCAAATTGGTACCAGACTTGTCTGGGAGGATAGCAGCACTAGCTCGATACATCGGCAGGCTACGGCGAGTCATTGTGAAGGCCAGATATGCATTCAATCACCTCCAACGATACTTAATGAAGTCGAATGCATGGCGCATCCCTCAGGGATTGATCAACGACGAGAGCTTTATCTCTTATCCTTTACAACCACATTGATGCTGAGATATTTGCAAAACTCCGGGCCGCTGGTGCCAACGGTGGGGACCAACACGCTCACCCTATCCGGGACCGACGCGTTCACCACCACATCATGCGGGTCCTTCGTTTCGCCTCTCAGCTAGTTCTATCGATCTTTTGCCATCAGCAATAACCCGTTAGTGGCATTGATCTGGTGAGCCCAAATCGGCAACGAACCCAATTGAGCTGAGGCTGTAGTTGAAATCTCAATGCTATCTCAGCATCATTGTGGTCGTTGTTGGACTCTTTGTGTTAAATATACAATTGCGTTATTTGAGGAATATTCATCACCAAATAATCCCAAGTACACACATGTTGGAATATTGCATTTATTGAAGCGCGCAATAATTTGATTGCGTTCAACGTTCGGACAAAAGGTCAAAACTACTGTTGACGCGAATATGGAAAAGGCTCATTCGTTAGGTGTCGGATAGCTATGATTTATATTTTCTGACTTTTTTCTGGAAATCTGGCCTATGTTCGCCACATTTCTTGACATCCTGTTGAATTTTCATTGCAGACTCTGCTACCATTAACACTTTTGTCTAAGAATCTTATCATCGTAGAATAAGAGAACGGGTATCTTATCGGCAAAAATCAGTGGACTTTCATGGTTTATATTTAAATGAATGAAGTTTACTATGAGCTAAGAGCACGCATTGCACAGAGGTTATTGGTGCTCTGTGACATAAACGTCTCCCAAAGTTAAGCAAGCGTCTGTGCCACTCACAAAGTTAAGCAAGCGTTTCGCCGCACAAATTCTCCTCTATGACGATGATCAAAGCTGTCACCAGTTGATTTTGTTTCTGTTTTTGTTGGTGTTGCTGTTGCTGTTCTTGCTGTTGTTCTTACTGTTGTTGATGTGTTGTTGTTGTTGTTGTTGTTGTTGTTGTTGTTGTTGTTGTTGTTGTTGTTGTTGTTGTTGTTGTTGTTGTTGTTGTTGTTGTTGTTGTTGTTGTTGTTGTTGTTGTCGTCGTCGTCGTCGTTGTTGTTATCAATGGTTTACGGTTTCTTTTTTAAAGGAGCACCTTTAGGCTCATCAAAACATGGACGTAATCTATTCAACGCTGTGCGCTCTTACAAAGTCAACTTAGTAGAAACGTCGGTCATTTAACAACACCAGCTACAACAACAGCAATTTTTTGGTTGGTAGAAATCCAAAGCATGGCCATTAGTTGACAAGGTGGATGCCAGTGAGATTCCAGTAGGGGTAAGCGCGGGATCGAAGCCCAATTGAGGTTGTGTTTTGCTGGTATCTCAGTACCTTCATGGTTGAATAACTTTAGTTAACTGCAGAGATTATTGTAAAAGCAGGCTTTTGAAACGTGTTCAAACATTGCTGCTTCAAATTTTCGTTCATTTGCGATGACTGCACCTGTTTTTTTTTAGAATAACACGCCCGATGCTCTGGATTAGCAAAAATAACAGTTGTAGGCTAATCTGAAAAAAAATTAAAGTTTTCATTTATGCCTCCCGGTCCCACCGTGTCAGCCACATCCTATTGAATTTTTCAGAATATTTTCTTGTTTGTAGTTATAAATTTTAACACGCTGTGAACAAGATGTTGTCTACATGATACGCGGATCCATTGTTGTCTATCTCTTGTAAATAATAAAAGAGAGGCAGGTGCGCCTCTCAGCTAGTTCTATCGATCTTTTGCCATCAGCAATAACCCGTTAGTGGCATTGATCTGGTGAGCCCAAATCGGCAACGAACCCAATTGAGCTGAGGCTGTAGTTGAAATCTCAATGCTATCTCAGCATCATTGTGGTCGTTGTTGGACTCTTTGTGTTAAATATACAATTGCGTTATTTGAGGAATATTCATCACCAAATAATCCCAAGTACACACATGTTGGAATATTGCATTTATTGAAGCGCGCAATAATTTGATTGCGTTCAACGTTCGGACAAAAGGTCAAAACTACTGTTGACGCGAATATGGAAAAGGCTCATTCGTTAGGTGTCGGATAGCTATGATTTATATTTTCTGACTTTTTTCTGGAAATCTGGCCTATGTTCGCCACATTTCTTGACATCCTGTTGAATTTTCATTGCAGACTCTGCTACCATTAACACTTTTGTCTAAGAATCTTATCATCGTAGAATAAGAGAACGGGTATCTTATCGGCAAAAATCAGTGGACTTTCATGGTTTATATTTAAATGAATGAAGTTTACTATGAGCTAAGAGCACGCATTGCACAGAGGTTATTGGTGCTCTGTGACATAAACGTCTCCCAAAGTTAAGCAAGCGTCTGTGCCACTCACAAAGTTAAGCAAGCGTTTCGCCGCACAAATTCTCCTCTATGACGATGATCAAAGCTGTCACCAGTTGATTTTGTTTCTGTTTTTGTTGGTGTTGCTGTTGCTGTTCTTGCTGTTGTTCTTACTGTTGTTGATGTGTTGTTGTTGTTGTTGTTGTTGTTGTTGTTGTTGTTGTTGTTGTTGTTGTTGTTGTTGTTGTCGTCGTCGTCGTCGTTGTTGTTATCAATGGTTTACGGTTTCTTTTTTAAAGGAGCACCTTTAGGCTCATCAAAACATGGACGTAATCTATTCAACGCTGTGCGCTCTTACAAAGTCAACTTAGTAGAAACGTCGGTCATTTAACAACACCAGCTACAACAACAGCAATTTTTTGGTTGGTAGAAATCCAAAGCATGGCCATTAGTTGACAAGGTGGATGCCAGTGAGATTCCAGTAGGGGTAAGCGCGGGATCGAAGCCCAATTGAGGTTGTGTTTTGCTGGTATCTCAGTACCTTCATGGTTGAATAACTTTAGTTAACTGCAGAGATTATTGTAAAAGCAGGCTTTTGAAACGTGTTCAAACATTGCTGCTTCGAATTTTCGTTCATTTGCGATGACTGCACCTGTTTTTTTTTAGAATAACACGCCCGATGCTCTGGATTAGCAAAAATAACAGTTGTAGGCTAATCTGAAAAAAAATTAAAGTTTTCATTTATGCCTCCCGGTCCCACCGTGTCAGCCACATCCTATTGAATTTTTCAGAATATTTTCTTGTTTGTAGTTATAAATTTTAACACGCTGTGAACAAGATGTTGTCTACATGATACGCGGATCCATTGTTGTCTATCTCTTGTAAATAATAAAAGAGAGGCAGGTGGCTGAACACGAAACCGTCAACAACGATGTTCTATTACGTTCCCCTGATTTTTTTTATTGCAGATTCACGTAAGGTGAACCTTTTCCCTCCCAACTCCTTACGTATGCGCTTGTGAAGCGTGATTCCATATTTCATTACCATCAGTATCACCTGTCACCTGTAGTCCCGTTGATCGTCGATTGAATCGAGACGGCATCAGCAAATCTTCCATTTTTCCCGGCCGCGTGCAAGAGCAGCGCAGTGGGTTCTGCTCGCTCTAGGGGCTGGTTGAGCATTGTACCTTTCATTTAGGCTTTTCGCGAAGAACTCTGACCATCGGATCGGTGGTCTTCCTGCAATAGGTTTGATATCCCGAGGAATCCAGTTACTAACATCCCTTGTCCATCGGTTACCATTCATACGCATTACGTGTCCGGCCCACCTTATCTTTGACTGTTTCGCGTATAGAACGGCATCTTTGATTTTCGATCGTTGACGTAGATCGGAGCTTCGGATCCCATCCCCTACTTGTGTGAAACGGGGTACTCCCAGCATCGTCCTTCGCGTTCGATAACGCTGAGTGATCTTTCATCCTGCTTACGTAGCGACCAAGTTTCTGACGCATACGTTAGGGCAGGAAGAACCGTTGAATCGAAAAGGTGGGCACGGAGTCGGGTGTTCTTTCTTCTCTTCACTACATTCTCGATTCTCTTGAAAGCTCCCCAAGCCGCTCGTCTCCTTCGGCTCAGCTCTGGAGCTAAGTCGTTCATCATACTGATTTTCCGACCTAGATTGACATAACTGGAGCATTCGGGAATATTCGTTCCGTTGAGCGTGAGTGGAACAAGCGAAACCAATCCGTTCTTCGTAAACATCGTTTTCTTGAGATTTACTCGAAGATCAATCTTTCCACACGCTTTATCAAAGTCCGCAAGCATTCGTTCCGCTTGGCCAATGTCTGGTGTTATAAGAACGATAACATCAGCAAAGCGAAGGTGATGTAACTGCCGACCATCGATTTTCACTCCCATATTATCTCATTCCAATATTCTCATAACGTTCTGGAGGGTGGCGGTAAATAATGTTGGCGAGATTGTGTCGCCTTGCCTAACTCCTATTTTGACGTCAACGTTAATATCGTCGTAGAAGGGTAATGTCTTGGTTGTGAAATTCTCATACAACTCACGTAGAATCTTTCTATAATGAATAGGAACTCTCTGATTATCAAGGGCTTCCATGACTGTTTCTATCTCAGTTGAGACAAAAGCCTTCTCTAGATCGATAAAAGTGAGACAAAGCGATCTTTCGTACTCTCGCGATACTTCAGCGAGCCTTGTTATCGTGTGAATGTGTCCATTGTACTAAATCCCTTTCCAAATTGTGCTTATTCATATGGTTGCCCTTCGCCCAGTGTTCTGTCAATCCTGCTTAGGATGAATTAAGAGGAAAGTTATAGATGACAGACAGTAAGCAGATTGGGCGATATTTGCCGACATCGTAGAGGTCGTCCTTCTAGAACAATAACACTGTCTTGCGCGGTTGGTCTCCACATAACATATTAAGTGGAAGGCTCATAGAAAGCGGTGAGTATGCAAAGACTCTGTGTTCAATGTGATTGAAATTTTGGTTTAGCATTTTCTCTGTTTGGTTATGGAGGTGTTTGGCCATGTAGATTGCAGTCAACGTGACCTTTCCAGGCTCTGAAGAAGGCGAAATCCGCCGAAACGTCAGCTTGTACGTAAATAAAGAAATAAAATAACACCTCGTGTTTGCTGAACAGAAGTAAAAAGAATTATTTCATCAATGCCGAGGTTAATAGAAAGTCGGACGTGGGAGTTACTGTCTTGTTGGTCTTCCACTGAGTAGGGACCTTACATTCAAACAGGAGATCTGAGCCAGTGTACCTACGGGGACTGGCGGAAGGTTCTTCAGGTGTTCCGGTAATATCCTTTCCGGACCTGGTGTTGTTCGACTTTTCACCGACGAAATGGCATATCGGATTTCGGAAGGGAAAAGCCGTGGTACGACGTGTCCATCCTTTGAAGAGATCTGAGTAGTATTCGTGAATGCTTTTCACAATTGCCTTTCTGGACGCTGTAACTGTTCCGTCTGGGCATCGAAGTGCAATTATCTTGGTCTTATAACCGGCCACGGTTCGGTGGGCTTTTTCCAGTCTCTGCAGCTTTTACCATTATTGCTGCTCTTCTCTCTTTAACTTTTTTATGGCCTATCTGCATTGTTTTGCAAGTTCGGACGTTAGTTCGCAGTTGCCTGCAGCTCGTGCGACCATACGCCGACGAGTGTTTCTGTAGACAGACGTCTCTTGGTGACTTTCGAACTCCCAGCTTTCATAGCGCTAACGTGATGTTGAAAGAGGCGATCGTATTCTTCGTTGATGTTATCGACAACGGCATCTTCTCAAAAGCCGACTAATGAATTTAATAGCTCCTTGTTTACGGTGGTCCTGAGGCTTCAGTTTTTGAATTTAGCGGCTTTTTCTCTTTTCCGCGAGAAATATAATCTTGCGTGAAGGAGGCGATGGTCTGATCCTGTGAAGAATTTTAGGACAACAGCGACATCGGTTAAGCAAAACTTTCTATTTACTATAATGTGGTCTATTTCGATATGGTACTCTCCATTGGGAGAATCCCACGTCCAGTGTTGAGGGTGGGGCTTCTAGAACTGTTACCATGGATGGTCTTGGTAGCCATGATAAACTCACAAAGCCGCCTACCATGTTCGTTCCATTTTAATTTGTGGGTTTCAATGTAACTTTCTTCAAAGGCTCTTCTTCGTCTATTCTTGGCTTTAAAACCTCCGATGACGACCTTCAAGAACGTATGGTCTTCTCTGTAGAGCTACTCCATGTCTATATAGAACGCTTCGACTTTTTCTTCGTAATAGTTTGATAACGACTACGATTGTCAAAACCGGTATTGATCCACATTTTTTCAATCGTAAACATCCGATTCAGGTTGTTAGTTGTTCGAATGAATAGATGTTCATGGGCAAAATCGTATTGACGAGAACGCTGATGCCGCCGACACTATTGTCTATGTTCGGATGAGGGGTTCTTTCCGAGTGTCACAGACGGCGTTGAATGAGTGACGTCGTCTCGTCTAGGACAGGCTAATGATGTCGTACCTTATCTTTCCTGCTTGCATGAGCAAGTCCTCTATATCGAGGACTCGGATGCAAGTGTACGTGCGTTGTAGGTACAGATCGTTACCATCGTTCTTCGTGATCCAGGCAGCTTCCATTGGTCCTGAGATTTTACCAGCCTCTCCGTACTCCTCTCCTACCCGACACTGCCGAATTGTGGGCTCTTTCGTGGTCAGCGGAACGAGGCCCTTTTCTTTTACTGCGTTTAGCTTTGTCATACCTAACTATGCCTAGCTAGGCTTTGAACGTGAGGACTGGATGTTCACGTGGATATCTTGCTGGTCTTTCTCAGAGGGAACATGGAGCTTAATTGTTTGAGGTGACTGGTATAAAATGTTTTACAGTAGAATACGACAGGATTTTTCGAAATGATTGTATGAATCATTCAAGAATTTTATCGGGGGTTGTATGTTTTCAATTCACTCCTGTTTTTCTCAATGTAGAGGAAGATTGTAACACAATTTGTCATCATCAGTGTCCAAAAGTTCTACAAACTGTGCTTATCGGCAACATTTTACACAATGGGAAAAATATTTACTTGCTTGAGTACTTGCATGGCCTGTCCTCACTATTTGTGCGTACCTCAGCACAATCTCCGTTTCTTGAAGTTTTTCTGGCTTAGCCATTATGTTTCTCTGGAGTCCCGAAGTCAGCCTGGCCAATGTCTGACCTCCCCCCAACTCATCATCATGCAGTTGCAGCCCTTGTAGATCAGAGGGAGATTTGCCATCATTCGAATAGTTTCATATCAGAACTGTGGTGGATCCTGGTACTAGTTTACTATTAGATGGGCTTCCTGATTGAAACGCCTTCTCAGCTTGGGTGCCTCTAAAGGGAGTGAATTCCTCTGCTGTACATCGAAGCCCGATACCGAAGAACACCTTCCAGCCACAGCGAGGGGGTAAACCGTTCAGAGAGAATGGGAGAAATAGGAAAAGACCGTTCTTATTCTAGGATAGTCGGCATCTTTTTGATCAACCGATACTGTCAACTCCATTACGGTTATAATAGAGGATAGAAAACCTTGTTAACCGCTTTCTATAAGTAAGTGAGAAGCTTTTAATTCGCATGTTCAGTTTGTTACCACATGTCAGTAATGTGGAGGGATCTGCCTTGTTCTTTCGATGTTCCCTTTCGCATTCTATACGACGCGATTCACATATATGCGACAAAATGACACTTTTATAATCAAGGTCTTGCAAAAAAATGCTTTAAAATTATTCGCTTAAAGCTCATGTACTCTAAAGGAAACTTTAGAGTTTTGCACAGCAGTACACGATCATGCTAGTGTATTTTTCGCCAGCCTTGGCAGTGGCCAATCCTCTATTAAATCGCATCCTTGTTTTAGTATTTTTAAATATGATAAAGGAAAAAGGGTTCGACAGTGACCAACTCCTGACGGTGCACATGTAATCTGATCCATCAAAAACGAAAAATTTATCGAACGCGTTTATCGTATATGTGATGGCCACCGATATATCAGGTCAGTGCACACATTCTTCTAGACAATTCTGGTAACAACATGCCGACTCCGGAGCAATGGATAGCTTGGTGAGACTGAAGAGCGGAAGTGTACCACTATCCACCACGTGTGTGCTCCAGGGCATCTCTAAGCACTCTGCTACATGAAATCCGATTGGGCTAAAAGGTATTCAAATTCTTAGCCGAGTGAGAAATTCATGGCACCATGACACCATTTAACAGGAGTGCCTCATATTTTCCATTGAGGAGTACGATACTCGTACAGTTATTCAGCTCTGTGGTAGGACCAGGTAAGATCCGAGTGCTTGCATAGTGTCTCGCCAAAAGCGCCGTAATGTCCAATTTTATTGATCTTGTAAAGGTCTGTGTATGACAACATTGAGTAAGATTGACATAGGACAACAGCACGAGCAGAATAGGTTCCGAAGAGGGTTCTTCGAAATGAATTTTGTCCAAATAATGGAAAGGCTTATCAAGGCTTCCTACGTCACTTATTATCTACAATCCCACCGTCAAGTAACTCAAGCGTACATCGATAAAGTTCATCTTTCCTTGTTATTTAATAGAGGTGTCCAGTAGTCTCCACACGCCTGAGAACACGAAGGGAAAAAAGCTTCTCCTAAAAAGCTTGCCTATGACTGGCTGCCGTCTTGTTCACAATCTCCGGCGTCTATCTGAAAATATCACAAAATTCGACGGCCAGGAATTAAATCATGTTCGCCTTGTAGTTAATGATGTCGTTGTTACAACAGTCAGCATTAACCAAATAGAACGGTTGTTGAGTGATTTCGATAACGATTGTGAGAAGGTGAGTCTGCGTTTGTCTTTCAAGGAATCGGTATCCACAAGAAATGGATCAATTTCTAGTGTCGCATTCACGATCAAAGAAACAAGGTACCAACTAATACTCAGTTATGCGTATAAATCCATCGATAAGTCAACTTGATGAGCAATTAAGTTTCAGCGTGAACAAGAAAAAGGGTTGGGGAGATTGCAAGAGTAAATTGCTCAAAGACAAGATGAAGAGATCAAAGAACGTCCGGTTCTGTACCTACTATTTTCTTCATTCCGTAATATCTCGTCGAAGAGCGTACACAATTTAGGCACCGTGAATGATGGTTAGCATAATCAAACTCACTATTGCCGACAAAATGCGAGGAACATCCTCTACCACTCATTTGAGAGAAAGAGAATGCGATGCTACACCTATAAGGATGCTGAGATATGAAGAAGATTCGGAAACTCAGGAATGCTTCAAAGCCGCGATTACCTTTTGTGTGGCTCACGTGCTATCCTCCTCATCAACCGAGGCCCTTGTTTTGCCTACCTCTCGGCCATGTTTACATTCCATCGGTGCTCTGAGCAATCACCTGTCGACGGGAATGAAAGGAAAAACAAAGAGAAGAGCAAAGCAACGGCTTCAGTTGGTGTAGTGGAGAGCACGTAATCTTTTGCTAAAGTTTGTCGCGGCTTAGAAACCTGAGGTTCTAGGTATTGCTGATGTCTCGACATCCTTGTGATTGTACTTCATATCATGCTCTGCCATAGGAAAAAACAGACAGTGATGAAAAAGTTAACACTGTCCTTTTAGTAGCCCCAACGAACGAGTGTCGGTTACGCTGAGCCGTCAATGATCAAGGTTTGTTAGAAACGTGAACCATCTTATCTAACACTGTCCTTCAATGGCCGTTAACAGGTAAGTGTTAGGAAATGTTAAGCGAAGAAGAAACAAAAGACCACCTATCTGATAAGCAAATATTTCATACAGACTGAATAAAAAATGCGGTGCTTGTCGTATCTCCAAATGAAACGGAACTCCTTGGCAACATTGAAAGGCGACTGTGACGAGCGATCACTTTCTTCTTCAATCCATTCAAATCGATTGAAAGCAACCAGGAGAAAAACTACTGGTATAACTGACTAGACCACATGTGCTATCTCATTTCTATCAGCATTGGTGCGCTGCCTTCCTTCAAATTCAGACAATAACCTGGAACTTTTTAGGATTTACTTAATTGTGCCAACACCTTGAAGTATTCGACAAAATAATACGTTCAAAATTTTTAAATATTTTTTCGGTAATTTGTTGTCATTATTTCATGGTTTACGTTCCAATAGATGTTCAGGAATGAATATTTACGGGCGCATATAGAGCAGTGGTTAGAGGTTCCCTGCAATACACAATGGCTCGTTCGTTAGCTCGATCACGCACTTAGTGCTCACCAGGCTCTCCATCCCTTCGGGACCAGCAATTTGGTAGCAGAGTTGCCTGAGAGGACAAAAACGTTACTTTAGTGCATCAGTAGGCCAGTGTATGCCATTGTAGAGGCCGGGCATGCACTCAGTCACTCTAACCATGCTTTGTGAAGTCGAATGCAAAACGCAACCTTCAGGCACCGATAGATCACCTCTGGAAGCTTTCCATATCTAATCCGATTTAACTGCATGATGGTGACCTGAGATGCCACAATATTGCTTTGATCGATACATATCTCAATAGTTTTGCACAACAACTCTAGAGCATGTATTTGCCCATGGTGGCAACAGCAAATTTCTCAGTTTTTCCCCATTTTCATTTTTGTCAAAAACGAAAAACATTTTCATTGCCTTTCCTTGCATTTCATGGCGATTGTCTATTCTTGGAGGTGGTCTATCGCTATGGGGATTTTGGGTCAAAAGTGCGCTCCCTATACGTATTATTCTTTAGTATTTCTATAACTCTTACCCCAACTCGATTTTCATTGCTGTATGTGCGCAAAGTAGGCGAGCGTCTGGCGCAGTGGTCTGAGGCGCCCCGCGACACACACATGGGATCGATCCCCACGCTCGTAGCTCACCAAGGCTTCCATCCTTCCGGAGTCTTCAAGTTGGTGTAGGAAATGTCTGTGAGGATAGCAACACTGGCTCGATACATCAGTAGGCCACCATCACAGTCATTGTAAAGACCAGATATGCGTGCAATCATCTCCAAACGATGCTTAGTGAAGTCGAATGCATGGCACATCCTCCCGGAATTGGTCATCGCTGAGAATTTTATTCTATTTATTATTTATGAGTGTAACAGCTTTTAGTGTTCAATCCTTTCAAATTGCTACACGTACTCGATTCTCTTTGTCGCACACATTTTTTTTCCTTTTTTTTCTCTCGTAAAAAGCTCAAAACGGAGCAAAAAGTAAGCCAAGAGAAACAAAGTAAGTATAGAAGTTACCATTCTGTAGTGAGTAGTGCTTCGCACTTCTTTTATCTTATAAATAAACAGCAAATAAAACAAGTAGCTTTTCAGCAAGTAGAATAAAAATGGTACGTAAATAAATCTAGCTGAGAGAAAAACGAAATGGAGGACCTGCGTGGTGTTGTGGTGAACTCATTTAGCCCTCGGAAGGGTTAACAGCGTGTTCGCTACCCACCGCAGACACCTGCAATCTGGAGTTTTGCAAATATCTAAGCATTATGGAATGGATCCAACTCAAATAGCGAATACTTTGCCTGTTTTCTGCCTTACATTAAAAGCTATTGAACTGAGACTCTAAAACTTATCCCACACAGAGTCGCTCCGCACAATCTCATCCTTTTCCCTTTACTAGTTTCCTTGCAGTGTTTTCTCCCAATTCCACATTAGTTACTTGACACTTGAACGGTCCGTTCTCACTGGTTGTGCGGGACTCCAGCACAATTACCACTTTTCCGAGATTTGCTGGTTAAGCCAGTGGTTTCCTGGAATCCCGAGGTCAGCCTGGCCAAAGTCTTCCCAGGTTGTCACCACCTCAACAAGCCGCCGCCCTTGTGAACCAGAGGGAGATTTGCCACCATGCGACTTTGATGCAAGGACGGTGGCAGATTCTGGTATTGGTTTACTCTTAGCTAGGCTTCCTGATGGAAACGCCGGACTCCTTCTCAGCTTGGGAGACCCTACCGGGGAAACGAATCCGTCCGCTGTACATCGCAGCCCGACACATAGGAACACCTCCCAGCCACCCACGATGAGGCGATGAACCTTTGGGAGTAATTCGACATTAAATTTTAAAAAATTTCCAAATTAACTGAAAATCTCCTTCTGTATTTAATAACTCTACCTGGTCGAAGGACATTCTATACACATAATAATTGTGATATGCAGAGAATGTTCACTTTATTATAGGCTTCCTACATTTCAAAAAATCCCATTTTGATGGAAGTTCTTTGGTTTAAAGAGATTCAACATTGTCGAGAATTACTTAGCTTTTACCGTATCGTCCATGTTGTCTTGGTGCAAGCATTCCATCTGAGTCATAACGACGACGGGCATTGTTTGTGCCGACAGCAGAATGTGAGAACATTCCAGGCCTGACATTTCCAAGCAGCTATAAGCGACTTGACGAAGCTCCCGCTTTCCTTCATAACTCTTCGTCTCATGGACGTATTACGTATGGAACCGAATTTCTTCACTTGCGTCTTTCAAATTCCAATCTATACGTTCATTCACTTCATGCTCTGCCGTTTTCGCCGTCGTATCTAACGAATCTAATGCTTTTATTCAGCTTGAGTCGCAGCGGTGACAGTCTTTTCCCCTGACGACAGCAACGCAAGAACATTTTAAGCTTGTGCTTTCAATAAGCTTTGAGTGCCTTGTAGAAGCTCGCCCTTTTTATGAAAGAGCTTCGTTTAAGTGACTTACTACGTACTAGACGTAGTGAATGTACTTGAATCCTTCGAGACTCAATGTACATTATCATTCATTCCATATCTGCTGTATCCGTCTTCGTCGATAATTTTATAAACTTGTCGTCGCGATTTCTGATTTAATTTTGAGCGTCACTGCAGCATCGAAGATGGATCGGGCAGGCACTGCTAACGCAGAATGAAGATAGTAAGGCTGCCTTTTTGAGTCCTTCTCCTATTTTCCATTTTTCCCCAGGTTTTTAGCTATGAGCAATAACCACCTCAATGAAAAACGCTACTTGCCAAACTCTTTTGCTGTTGGCCGTCAAAACATAACACATGGCATGCCTTGATATAATGCATACCGTGCGAAAATGACGGCCTCTTTCAACTTTAAACCAAGAATTCGTCGTTTTCTCTCTTAGCAATTGCGAGGTTGTTAAACAGCATACGTTTTTTCCCTACTTCTTCCTTCCCTACATATGAGTCGTCAGCCATATGCGACTCTGAGCGGCTGTTCTTCCTCGGTGGAAGACAGATGAAAAAAGCGGTGAGTTTTTTCGAGAAGCCGTAGGTCTTGTAATTATCGTTTTGATTTTCATCTTTGTGTTCGTGCTGTTGAAGTATTTGACCTAGTAAGTTGCGTATTAGTGTACCCTTCCAGGCTCTGAAGAAGGCGATTCTGCCGAAACGTTAGCTACGATTATGTTGTATGTGTGTTATTGTATGGAAGTAAACGTATGCTGTTTAACAACCTCGCGATTGCTAAGAGAGAAAACGACGAATTCATAATCCAATGCCGAGGTTAATAGAAAGTCGATCTTGGGTACCATTTAAACCAAGATGTCTGCGCTCATATCGATCATTATGAAAGATAGGAATCGCATTTGCTCACAGATCTTTGCCTACGAGATACAAGTTGTCTTGCTCTACCAAGATGAAGCCATTTTTTCCTCCAACTCACCAAGCCTATTTTTCTTCTCTATTTAAGTCTCCTTCCTATTTATGAGTTTCCATTTCATCCTATATCACGTCTATTACCGCATGAATTCAAATTCGTTAATTAATTTTAAAATGCTTGGTTTTGCGGACTGCAGAAGACATTCACTGACTAGGTAGACGATCATATTTCAGTGTAGCAACTCTTTCAAGTTCTCCGCATTATGGCAGTGGAATATTCGATATTTTACACCAAATTCATCGCCGGCTTAGTGCCGAGGTTCTCATATAGTGACGTTGTGGCCCTTGTGCTTAAACTAGGAGCTATTTCTTCTTTAGCTTCTACATATTTATTTCTATTGCGAAGTTATCTAAAAGAAGCTCATTGTGGAGTTACGGTGAACCTAGCATTACCGGCAATGGCGAATCTCGTCTGCTAGAGGACTGCCCATAGCTTCAGAAACACTCGTTGCGCTAGACTTCGCTTAGTAACTAGCTTTTTTTTCAAATAATGAGGCATGTTTGGGATTAAGAAATTACTGAAAATGTTCGGATACTCGTTGTGGGAATGATTTCGATGAAATACGCAGGAACAAGAAATGAATATGTAAAGAGGGTTCTTTGACAACATTATCTTTCGTCCTTCCTTATACCTCGTTTTTTATCTCTTACTTCGTACTAATTTCTTACATATCGTGAGCTATAAATGTATTATAAACTAAAATAAAAGGCTCTTGGCGTTGATCAATCCCTGATGGATGCGCCATGCATTCCACTTCATTAAGCATCGTTTGGAGGTGATTGAATGCATATCTGACTTTTTAATGACTGGCGATAACCCACCGATATATCGAATCAGTGCTTCTATCCCCCCAGACAAGTCTGGCATTGCCGACTCTTAAGGGATGGAAGGCTTAGTGAGCCATGGGCGCACTTATCGATTCCACGTGTATGTTGCAGGGCGACTCCGACCACTGCGCCACATGCGCCCAATAAAAGGAAATAAAAGTGTTATGACGATAAATTTACAAAATAAAAAGTGGAAGAAAGATGAACAGAAACCCACACTCTGTTTTATTGACACTTGTTCTGCTGACCAAAAACTTTATTGCGGCTTACGTACCGGTGTTTTGACTTCAGAATTCCAATGTATTCAATCGAGGTGTTTCGTACGACGTGGATCTGGGGGGTTTCCACAGTCGTGTTGAGCCGAAACCAGTGGAATGGAATACACCATCACCTAAGGTGTTCCACATAAATTTCGCTTTGATCAGCAAGAAGTACTCACAACGTTCAAACCGCTAACTCTAGTTTCGTCGTTTTCCTTCTCAGCAATCGCAAGGATTTTAAACAGCATACGTTTACTTTCATACAGTAACACATATACAACACAACCGTAGCAGACGTTTCGTCTTCTTCAGAGCCGCTTTTCAAAGTCGTCAACCATATTCGTCTCTGAGCAGCTGTTCCACCTCAGTGGACAGGTGAAGAAGGCCATTCTGCCAAACTTCAGCTACGGTTGTGGTGTATGTGTGTTATCGTATGGAAGTAAACGTATGCTGTTTAACAACGTGGCGATTGCTGAGAATGAACACGAGATTGCCTTTATTTGAAGTTTCCGCTCATGCGTGGGATTCCGAAAAATTCAGAGGCCACGTGCAATTTTTGCCACCTCAATTTTTCAATTTTTATATTTTTGATCTTAAACAAGCTTAAGATGAAAAAATTTTTAAAAATTAGAAATTAATTTAAGCTACTTTATAGAACAACGGGCACGATTTTGACAACTATTGGTCAAATAAAAGGCGCTTGTGGAGCAGTGGTCGGAGGCGCCCTGCGGCACACACATGGGATCTGTCCCAGCCCGTGGTTCACCAACTCCTCCATCTCTCCGGTGTCGGTAAATTAGTACCAGACTAGTCTTGGTGGATAGCAGCTCTGGCTCAATACATCGGTAGGCCGCCGCGAGTCATTCTAATGGTCAGATGCATTCATTCACCTCGAAACGATGCTTGGTGAAATCGAGTATATGGCGCTTCCCTCAGGGATTGATAAACGCCGAGAGCCTTTCTTTTATCGTTTATAGTAATAGATGCTTGTTGTAAGCCTCAGATTACTAATGTTTTTCGACATGTAATATTTGCAGACAATTCATGAAAGTCGTCACCTCAAATTTCGCGCGTCGCCTAGAATTGAAAGCTACCAGCGACTTTTTTTGAGAACAAATAGATCAAATTAGCTATAGGAAACAGCAAAAGATAAGTGAAACATAAATGTGTTTTCATAGATTAGGTTTTCTATCTTTATGGAAATTTTGGTTTTTTGCAAATGAACAGTAATGTTTCGACGACGAGTGGACTTCATTGGTTGTGGATACAAGTGGACTGTAGAAATGGCTTCGCCCTATCGTTTTTAGTTATTAATGGTATGCATTAAGCAATTTACTCTATGTTACCATGGCTCATCATAAAAACTCGGTACTATCAGCATGTGGAAGTATTTTAGCAAGTAAGTAAGAATAAGAAGCTTTAGACTAACGTATCGAATGTCTCTGCATTGCAGCCCATCTTCGAACTTTTTGTTGAACATGAAGGAAGAATGAATATGGACGGCATGTCTATCCAGCAGCTTATGGCTCTCTTAAAGGAGTGCCTAAACTGTTCGATCTTCAAATTCTCTGGGAAATGCTACGCGCAAACAAGGAAGCTGGCAATGAGATAGCGGCTGGCACCAACTCCCTCCATTGCGTTCATGTCTGAAATAGAAGCTACGGTTATCGATCTCCGGCCGCTACTGTACTCCAGATATATAGATGATTGTTTTGTCGTCTTCTCTACGCAGAAGGAGATAGACAAATGCTTAGAATTATTGAACGAGCAGTCAGAGTACTTCAAGTTCACCCGGGAGAAACCGAAAGAGACCTGGCTTCCATTTCTTAACTTTCAAATCAACTTATCAAGTAGTGGTTACATGACAAGGTGGTGCCGAAAACCAAGTAACAAAAACATTTTGATTCATTTTCTGTCTTCTCACCCTTCACACACAAAGAGGATGCTTGTGAGAAACATGTTTCAAGCAGCCACTTCTGTGTCCACAAGTAGGGAACTAAAGGAAAAATGGAGCAACTTGGCTCGGCAAATAGCCAATGGCTACGAAATAGTAACCCCACACGATAAGTTTAGAAAGAGAAGGACGCCTCAAAACGAACGCTTTGGCCAAAACAAAATCACGTTTATCTTGCCCTTTATTAGCGATAAAGTAAGCGTAGCTATAAAACGATGCTTAAGAAGGGCAGGTCTAGAGGAATCGGTGGCGACAGTTGAAATACCACAGAATACTTCGTCGTCAGTTAGTCCGTAACCACCTAAGCGACTGTCCATGTGAAACTCAGAATTGCGTAACCTTCCCTAATGACAGCGAAGATGATTCCATAAGTTCAGGTACGGTATACCTCTCCTCTTGTATTTCTTGCGGAGATGAATATATTAGCGAAACAGGCAAACGGTTATGTATCCGCATAAAAGAGGACCTAGATGGTGAACAAAAAGTAAAACAAGGTACGCCACTAGGAACGCATAGGATACGAAAGCATAGCCGTGACGATTTTGATATAAAAGTCGTTATCCTCGCACGGGATTCCAAAACACCAACGCGCAAACTTCTCAAGGCCTTTTGGATAAATGCGAAGAACCCAAGAATGAATAGCACGAAAGAACGCTCGGAGATAACACGTGATGTAGCCCCGTATCTCAGAACTAATTTTTGATGTGGGCTGGTGTAGTCATCAAGCATATGCGACTCTAAGCTTTTCTCCCTAGGTGGAAGACAGGTAAAAAAAAAACGGTGGTTTTTTCAAGAAGCTGCAGATCGTGTAATTATCCTTCAAGCTTTCATCTTTCTGTCTGTGATGTTGATGGGTTTGACCTAGTAAACTGCGCATTAGTGCACCCTTCTAAGCTCTGTGGAAGCTGAAACGTCAGAAACTGTTGCGCTGTATCTGTTCTTCTTGTGCGGAAGTGAACGTGTGCTGAATAATAACCTCGCAATTGCTGAGAAAGGAAACGAGATCTTTAAATAATACAGTTAAGAACGCTTATTTATTTCTGAACTGAACAACATAATTTATTACCTTTCCCATATCTACTCTTCTTATTCATTTTTCAGTGCTGCAAGTGAAAAAGTTTATAGCAGTAATTCAGGCAAAAATTGTACCATCCACCTCAATGTCATGTACTCAATGAGGCTATAACTACCACATTACTTACTTATCTGGATATTTGGACGGTCCGTCTTCACGAGTTGTGCGGACCCAGCACATATGCCATGGATATGCCATGTCATATGCCTAGGATTCAACTACTACATTTAAAGAATATTATGCTCTTTTGAGCATTCGTTCAGTCGCCAAGTTATTCATGCTGGACTAGACGTCCAGATTTTAGTAGATGATTCAGGAATACTCAAATTCTTTGATGGCAAGTATTTAACGAAAAAACCTTAAACTACTCCTACCATAACATCTGCGCTCGATAAACAGTAGATTTAATACAAGAACTATAACAATAGAGTTCCTTATAGCAAAACAAATAGTCGAAAATTTTTGCATTCACATCAATGCGTGTAGTCAATTACGCGCCAGATAACAGTGGCCAAGGCCAAAAGTGAATTTTTAAGGTATGTTCTTACACATATCGAGTTTCTTCAGCTTTACCGGTTTTTTTTTTTTCTTTGATAAGGCAGTTGTGGCACGTGGGATAGAGACAGCTTCGAAATGGAGACGGCGAAACATGACATTAGAACAATGTAGTAATAATAAATCGATGTTGGCTTTTTTATTTATTGTCTGCTGAAATTTTCATGACAGGATTTTGTGCAAAATCACCTACAATAATGCTAAGATGCCTGCAAAACACCAGACGGCAGGTGTTTACAATAAACTAATAGTAATGATAATAATAATAAAAAGGATAAAACTCTCGGTATTGATCAATCGGTGAGAAACGTGCCATGCATTCGACTTCACTAAGCATCGTTTGCAGGTGCTTTAAATGCATATCTGGCCTTTACTCGAGGTGACCTACCGATTTATCGAGTCAGTGCGGCTATCCTCCTAGACAAGTCTGGTACCAATTTGCCGACCCTGGAGAGATGGTAGGGCTTGGAGGAACATGGGCGCCAGGATCGATCCCACATGTGTGTTGCAAGGCGCCTACGACCACTGCGCCACACGCGTTGTTATGATAATAGTAATAACAATAATAATAGCGATAATAATAATTGAATCAACAACTAATAAAAACTAAAAATAATTAATAACAATTATAATAGGACGTATTATCACTCGTGGTCTAGCACAGCACCTCGGTTTAATATCTTGACATGAAAGAGGCACAATGCACATCTGTGTGAACTCTGTATGATTATTCTCCACGTGGAAGGCTCATAGAAAGCGGTAAAGGTGCGATCAAACATCTTTTTCTGGTGCTATAGAAATATTGGTTTCGCAATTTTTCTGTTTTGGTCATGCAGGTGTTTCACTGACTAGACTGCGGTCAACTTGACCTTTACAGGTTCTAAAGAAGGCGAAGCACGCCGAAACTTCAGCCAGTATTTAATAAATCTTGTTATTAGAAACCTCGTCTCTCCTCAAAAAAAAAGACTTTGAGGTTTCCTTTTTGTTTCCAAGTCATTATATAGCAACCGTGATAGCAGTTTCGTAAAATGTCATATCATCGAATTGTTACCCATCATTCGCTCAGTCGGGTCACAATGGTTTTACCTTTTATTATAAAGAAATAGTTGTGTTCTGGTGGTGGTTGCAAATGTCAAAGAAATATTAAATCTTTTTAGGTATGATAGATACAGTATTTTGAATTCTCACAATTATCTAATAATATGTCTCCAAACCGACCCACACAAATGGCCGAACTTTGGAGCCGTTTTTTGGAACTGACCGTTACTTTTGTCCTATTACGGGCAGGTCGCCCATTAACCATTTCGTTTACCTTGGAACTCTGACAATAATCATAACATTAATAGTAATAGTCATTTGTAGTCCTGTTAATGATCGAATAGCTCAAGCGATCGTATGTAGTTTATATTTGTCCTTGCCTCCCACCCGATCATTTCAGTAGCCTACACTCGTTCTGTGATAAAAAAATAAAAAAAAATCCACATCTTTGGTCAAAGATTCTTTATTCCTATAGCTCTTCTTGAAGAAATTAACTACAAATAAAAAGCACTAAAAGCAAAAAAAATAAAAAATAAAAATAAAAACAAGGCTCTGCTACGGCACAGATTTCTTCCTAGACGTACTTCTAGACGAGATTATCAAGCTCTTTTTAATCTCTCAAGTTGAGTGATAGAAGGTCAATAAGGAACTAAGGCGGTACTTGCTCCGTGATGCAAGTCAACTCAAGTAACAGTGCCTCATTTTCTACTGCGCCGATCTTACTTGTACCTTCCATGAGCCCATATGAGTGGGAGGCGGAAACCGCAATGTGTTTAGTGATATCGTGCTATAGACGAAGGGTCTCTGGTCTGATCCGTCGGATATCCACATCCACTTTCTTCCGTGATCGGTCAAATGGCACTTGACTTTCCTAGGAAAAGTTCCCCTTAATCGTATCCGCAGGAATCTGGCTCTGGCCAAGAGCTCAAAAAGTTTTTGTACAAAGCTTATACAAATATCTTAGAAAGAATCGACTCGTCCAGTATTCAATGACATGCATATAGAAGACAAAGGCGTCAAGTGGTAGCGGAACCCTTTCGTTAATCCGAAGCCTTTTGTGATTAATGGACGCCAGAAAATTAGCCTAATGAAAGAAGTGTTAAACCCCACTAAAATCGCGAAAGGTCATACAAATAAATATTAATAAGTTTTCGTGAATACATGCGAGGATGTGCTTTTGTGTTTTTAGTTGTACTTCTCACTTCGAATCGGCCAAATATGCTTATCAAGTGACTTGCTGAGAATACGCTGTAAAAGGCTCATGGTTGCTCAATTCTTACTCTGGGATCGAATGAACACACATATGTTTATATTGTTGAGCATGCATGGGCTTGATACGAGATGTTTAATCGGCTAACGCTTCGACATCTTCCTTTTCATCAGAGCCGACGATCCTGTCTCGAATGAGCCGAACACACCCGGCGACGTTTTTTCATGCTGGGCGGCTGTTGTTGATATGATTATCAGTTGATGGTAATTTGTTTTTCAACTGATAATCCAGTCTGCAGCAGTCGGTATTTTGTTAGCTAGCACATGGCGAACAACAAAACAATAATTTTTAAACCGGTGTCGAGCGTCGCCGGGTGAGTTCGCCTTATTCAAGATGCTCAACTGAAGAGGATCCGGTTCGGTGTGGGATGAAGACGCCACATCGAGAAAAAGAACGGCTGTGGATCATCGACAAGGATCGTGTGTTCTGACGAAGACGAAGTTGTCGAAACGTTAGCAGAATAAACATCTCGTATCAACCTCGTGTAAGCTCGACAATACAAGCACGTGTTGATTATTACAGTAACGAGATTAAATGACGGTCGATTTGAAAATGAAAAGATATTTTCTTACTGTATGGCAGAAGATGGTGCTAGTTATGTGGTTACTTGATCAATGGAATCAAGAGAGGTTGAGCTAACTCACGATGATCCAATATCTTCATATTATTGGATTCTTTATTGGAAATATATCTCGATACTCTTTTTGGAGAATTTCTCGTTCAGTCTCTTGATTCTCCTAGAAAACTATTTTACACTGAAAATTCGAATTTCTCGGGAAATCGTTTGTTTTTTCTCACCGTTTCAATGGACTAAATTAGCAAGAGCCAAATTTGCCGGGTATACCAGACTTACTTGAACAACGTAGGTGACTTCTATTCTAAAGGGGATGCCATTTCTTGATTTCTAACCCGTCAATGCGATTTTGTGAAAGTGGTCAAGATGAAGGACATTGACAAGCACTTTGATAGCACTATGAGCTTCTTCGAAAGCATTTTCAGAAGGTCTTCAGTCTATCCGTTTATTGATTGTTTCTTTTTATTCATCTGCATCATACATGTGTACTTATCAACTTCTGTCTTGCACAGGCACAAGAAAACATAGCTTTAATCAAATCAATCAAGAAGGCTCAGTGGAATAGATAATAATCAAACGATCCAATATATTATGAAGAGATCCTTTTGGACAAAGCGCCCTTTCTCTTTCTAGACCCGATTGTTTTGCCTTTTTCATCTACTTTTCCTTCGCTTTCCAGATTGCTGCCTTTATCGGCGAATCATTTATGTCCACGCATGACCTTATGTGATGCTTCCAATTGCCCTTAATTTTTTTCGGACCGATATTATCATCATGGTTTTCGTAGACACGAAGAAGGCTTAATGTGTGATGTGCCCATGTTGTGCCAAGCATGATGTGCCAAGCATAGATTTCTTCACCATCTTTTCATTTACTTCGCCAAAGGCAAACCAAAAGGATTTCTAACACAACGGCCAACACTTCGAACTGACGCAGTAACGGTAGAATATCGTCCATTGTATGACACATTTGAATGTTTCGAGCTACATAGAGTAGTAAAAGGATTAAGGATAAAGCCCTCGGCGTTGATCAATCCCTGAGGGATGCGTCATGCATTCGACTTCACTGAGCATCGTTCGGAAGTGATAACATGCACATTTGGCCCTTACAATGACTCGCGGTGGCCTATCGATGCATCGAGGCAGTGCTGCTATCCTCCCAGACAAGTTTGGTAGCAATTTGCCTACCCCGGAGGGATGGAAGGCTTGGTGGGCCATGGACGCTGGGAGTGATTCAACATGAGCTGCAAGGCGTCTCCGATCACTGCGTCACACGCGCCTTTACTTCAAACAGTACTAATAATAATTACGCGAGCAACAAGAGTAGAACAAAGAGCGGTAATTTTACATTGATCTTTATTTGTTAATGTTATGCTGGCTGCCGTAGTCTAATCATTTTATTCTTTCAATGCTTTATTGATTTTTTTCCTTGTTCACACGCGTATATCAGATTCTCAGGCGCAGCTATTGCAATCCTCTTTTCGAAAAGCCAACAAGTGTTTATTGAATAATATTACACTGATACCGTAAGACTCCGATTCAAACAACACTGATTTCAAATGCTGCATCTTCTTCTATTTTGAGAGAGCCGTTTAGCTCCCGTGAAATACCACTACCAACTAGAATCGAGGATGGATCAATACCAACGATTTGCAGTGCACAACACTCGTTCAGTTTTCATTAGCTGTTTTTATTAACCAAGAGGGCATGTGGTGCAGTGGTCGGAGGGTCCCTGCGACACACATATGGGATCAATCCCCGTGCCCGTGGCTCACCAAGGCTTCCATCCCACCGGGGTCCGTAAATTGGTACCAGACTTGTTTGGAAGGATAGGAGCACTGGCTCCATACATAAGCAGGCCACTGCGAGTCATTGTAAGAGCCAAATATGCATTCTATCACTTCCAGCGATGCTTAGTGAAGCCGAATGCATGGCGCATCCCTCAAAGATTGATCCGGTCAATTTACCGACTCCGGATGGATGGAAGGTGGTGAGTATTAGGCGCGGGGATCGATCCCATGTGCACTGCAGGGCACCTCCGACCACTGTGCTACACTTGCTCCTACGTGGACGTTACTGGATTGGTAACCACACATATGTCATATTCACCTGTATCACCTGTATCACCTGTAGTCTCGTTGATCGTCGAGTGACTCGAGCGAGCGCCACTAAATCCTCCATTTTTCCCTATCGCGTGCAAGAGTAGCCCAGTGGGTTCTCCTCGCTTTAGGGACTCGTCGAGCATCATATCTTTCTTCTAGGCTTTTCGTGAAGAACTCTGACAATCGGGTCGGTGGTCTTCCTGCAGTACGTTTGAAATCCCGAGGAATTCAGTCACTAATAGCTCTTGTCCATCAGTTATCGCTCATACGCATTACGTGTCCGGCCCACCTTATCTTCGACTGTTTGGCGTATAGAACGGCATCTTTGAGTTTCGATCGTTGACGTAGGTCGGAGCTTCGGATCTCATCCCTTGTGTGAAACGGAATACTCTTAGCACCGTCCTTTCGACTGCGCATTCGATAACGCTGAGTGATCTTTCATCCTGTTTGTGTAGCGACCAGGTTTCTGACGCATACGTTAGGGCAGGAAGAACCGTTGAGACGAAAAGGTGGGCACGGAATCGGGTGTTCTTTGTTCTCTTCACTACATCCTCGATGCTCTTAAAAGCTCCCCAAGCTTGGGCGATAGTTGCCTATATCGTGTAGGTCGCACTTCTTGAACAATAACACGGTCCTGCTGGTCTTCCACTGACTGGGGACCTTGCATTCAGACAGGTAACGTGTGAAGAGCCGACTTATCCTGTCCCGACCTGGTGCTGTTCGATTTTTCACCGACGAAATGGCATATCGGATTTCGGAAGTGAGAATCGGTGGTACAACATATCCATCCTCTTTTATTTCATAAGAAGGGAGATGGGCGTGGCTGTCGAAGAGATCTGAGTAGTAATCGTGGATGATTTTCTCCATTGCCTTTTTGGACGCTGTTATTGTTCCGTCTGAGCATCGGACTTCAATCATCTTGGTCTTGTAATTGGCGAAGCTTCGGTAGGCTTTGCGAATGCTTTTCCCAGCCTCTGCAGCTTCGACCATTACTGCTGCTCTTCTCTCTTTAAGATCCTGTTTTGTCGCCTGTCTGCATTGTTTTGCAAGTTCGGACGTTAGTTCACGGTTGCCTGCAGCTTGTGCTATTGCACGCTGACCTATCAGCTCGAATGTTTCTGGAAACTGACGTCTCTTGGTGGCTTTCGAACTCTCAGCTTTCATGGCGCTAACGAGCAGATGTTGAATGAGCCGATCGTATTCCTCGTCGATCTTGTCTACAACGGCATCTTCCCAACAGCCGACTAATGAGTTGATTAAGTCCCAGTTTGTTGTGGTTCTGGAACTTCGGTTTTTGAATTTAGCGGCTTTTTCCACTCTCCCCGAGAAATGAAATCCTGCGTTTAGACATTTCCTTTAACGTACAGACATAAATTACGCTGAAAGTGAGTGGTCGGCGAGGAGTATAGTGATCCAGCGAGCGAGTCCTTCTGTGATTTCTTTGTGGATTGGTCTGATTTTTCTATTCTGGCTTCTGTTTTCATTTTCCTTATTTTTGTGTGATTAAGGAAATGCTCTATTTGGTTTTCATTCCTACAGTTTCCTACGTATTACATGGGATCGGTCCCAGCCCGTGGCACATATATGGGATCGGTGCCAGCTCGTGGCTTGCCAAGCTTTCCATCTCTCCGAGGTTGTCAAATTAGAACCAGACTAGTCTGGGAGGATAGCAGCTCTGGCTCGATACATCAGTAGGCCACCGCGAGTCATTGTAAGGGCCAAATATGCATTCTATCAACTCCAAAACGATGCTTAATGAACTCAAATGCACGACGCACCCAAAGGGATCAACGCCAGGAGTTTCATCCTTTATCCTTAATCCTTGACATTCCTGTTTATCAACTTCATATTTTTACCATAGTTTCTGTATCGCGTTCTGCAGCACAGAATTGTGAGATCGTAGTTTTAGTAAAAATTAAAAGCTTCGTCTGATCTCTTGAGAAATTGTGACTGAGTTGTCGAGTTGTCTTCAGTATCAATCTGAAATATTGTTGTTAAAAATCAAGGCTTTTCACACAGAAACGTTACCAACGTGTCTCGGCTTCGTCAAAAAAAAAGTAATTAGGTCATCGATGGCAACGCAAGTTGTTCATAGACGCCGAAGAGTATGCAGTGGAAAAAATAGGGTTTCTTCACGAGGAAGCAGGACACGAGGTCTGCGTAGCATAGAAATTTCGGCGAGAAGAGTCAAGAACGAAACAGTAAAACGATTTCACATTGTGTACTTCAAATCCCTGTAAAGTTGCAACCGTGTAGCAAGCACCACCGTTGTTCTTAGCATGGTAAGGTTTGGCTTACAACGTCGTCAATCGCTTGCTTGAAAAGTTCTAAGACTCGTTGTTGATGTCTACATGGCCCGATGACTCTCGTATGAAATGCGAATTTCGTTAGCTTTTGAGAACAATTATTAACGCACTGATGATCTCCCGATGACATGTCAACCTGACCAGTATGCCCAAGCAGTTGTTGGTAGAGCCATTGTGTACGTTGAAAATTATTTGTGTCTTATCGATGAGTCTTGGTTTATCATGCGCTGTTAAATTTTCTGGTCTACGACGTTGAGCGACGGTTTTTCCGAATTTTCCAGTTAATAGGCCTTGGTTCTTGATTTTATGACTATTTAAGCATGCGGAATTTTACTAATATCACCTATGTTCCTGGCATATTTGCATTTGTTGACTTATTCCGAATAAATAGTCTTCTACTCTGTGCAATGATGCCTAATCCTATAAAATATCTGTGCCAAAATTTGACACTTTACCAACTACGAGGGTGGCGCTACTTCTTTCCATAATCGATTCTACACCATCGCCTCGTTTTACAACGTCAAATTCTCGTTTTCCGCAAAAAATGTTTTTCATCGTATTTCCAAGTAGTTTGCTAAATATATGTGGAAATACAGGATTTTGACTTGTAACGGGTACGTGCGGGTAAGCAGGGCGAGTGGCTTTTCTTACCGGTGAATATGCCAAAGGCCAATGACCAACTACTAAGAAGCCGACCAAACGCGCGGACAAGCACAGTGAGATGTCACTGAGGTACTGTTGTGTTGAATTGTGCGTCCACCTGCAACTTCAGGTTTCTTCGCTTCACTGAGCTGAATAACAGATTATCCTTTACAGCGGCCGTTATTTGTTGCACTGTTGGTGGCCAGTGCATTTTGTTTCTTCGAAACTCTGTCTAATCGTTTTTAACTCTTTTTTGTTGAACTAGTAGTTTATTGTGGTACGTTTACAGACTTTGATACACGTTCATCTATGATCCAAAGAACTTCTCATCTCGGGCTTTTTCGAGGTTGATTTCTGAATATTGTTTCGATACTTAGTAAAACGATAAAGGACAAAGCTCTCAGCGTTGATCAATCCCAGAGGGATGCGCCATGCATTCGACTTCAGCAAGCATCGTTGGAGGTTACTGAATGCATATCTTGCCTTTACAATGACTCGCGGACTCCTACTCATGTATGGAACTCGTGCTGCTATCTTCCAAGTCTGGTGAAAACTTGCCCACCCCAAAGGGTTGGAAGGCTTGGGACGCGAGGATCGATCCCAAGTTTATTGCAGGGCGCCTCCGACTACTGCGCTACATTGCGCCCTTGGTACTCAGTAGTAGCAACTATTAGCTACTTCTCTTTTCCCTCCAGTTGATTCCTCGTCGAGATCGATTCACAAAAATCCGAGTACAGAATGAATCTACAGCGTCGGAATTCCCTGCCCATCACATGTTCTACCGTCCTCCCCAATGGGAATGTTTTACGAAATCCTAATGTTACAAAAAGGGCCTTGACGCTTTTACCTTTTTGTGGTGTTTGTCATGGAGATCACTGATAGCCCTGCCGAAACGCGAAAAACTGTTGCGGCTTTCGTGTCCTGCATTGAATTATATTGATTCTCCAAATCGATTATCGGAGAGGTTTTTCTAACTATTGATCAATCGGAGTTGTTACGCTTTCAGTTTTCTTTCTCACGTCGGTGATGCGCATTGTTCATAAAGACCGCTGACTGCCCTTCTTAAAAACACAAATTCCCACTCGCAGATGTTCCCGCTGCTTCGCCGATTTACATATTGAATATACAATGATACCATTCGTAGGAGTATTGACCGCTTTTAGTTATTATTGATCGTTTTTGGCTCTAGAAAAAACCCAGCTTATAGCAGCACTCAAGTAATGTGCTTCGTTGTCAATTCGCTTTAAGAGTGCTCGTTTTTTCCCCTCCCCATGTGTCTCGCCATTTCAAACAAATCCGTCGCTTTTTTGTTCGGTGAATCAGACGTGTGTTGGTAAATTTGCAATAGAAATGCAGCAGGATAACTAAGGATTTCAATTTGCATAAGGTTGGGATGAGCGCTGTTCCTGTCGTCGACAATGTTTGCTTCGTGGTTTTTCGTTATGTTTATTCGTTTGTCAGTCGTTTTTTTCTTTGCATATTCTCTTCGGCTTTCTGTTTTGACCTGATCGACGATGACCTAACAGGGCTCAGCCGCTCTGATTATCCTAACATTTTCTGTACTCTCTTATCTTCGCAGTTTCAGTTATTTGTCACGTAAGCTCGAAAATGGGAAGAAAAAGTAGAAGACATTTAATGAAATGGGCAACAGAAACATTGACCGCCCATTGCTACTAGATTCCTTGATTTTCAACCATTCTGTGCTGATCACGCTGGTACTGTCGGTCCACTATTGAAAGCTACTCGTTAACACGTGCAGACTTGATGCAAATTTGTACAGAGCCATTTAGCTTTAAGTGTACAGCGAGTAGAGACTATGGTGTTAACTACGCCTGCGCCGATGTGTTTCATCGTCAACCGTGTCGCATCGCTATTTCACTCAGAATAGGCTAAAAATAATCGCTCTTGCGACATTACAAATGCCTCAACTGTCTGTCGACGAAGGCGAAGCGATCTGTTTGTACGTAGGCAAACAGCGACATGCTGACAAGTTGCTGAGAACGAGTTCTGCCCAGCGGCGATTTACAGTCGCAAACAGAGAACATCGCCCACTGATGGCAAACGACATGTTATGGCAAAGCACTTGCAAGAACGACGATTTTCTCTCTCATCGTCATCATATCGTAATAGTCTCGATATCTACGCACGCACTACGCGAGTATTTGTTTACTTGCTACCGCTCTGGTTTGACCTGTAATTTGCCAAATAATATTGCCCTAAATTCTTTTGTGATTTTGGTGAAGTATATGAATTTGTCTTAAAACCCGATTTTCATTAAATCTCGGGAATAAACAATCAATGCATTCTAGGATTGTTAAACTAGGACGAGGGCAGTAAAAGTGATTTATTCTGCTAACGTTTTGGCCTCTTCGCCTTCTTCAGACCCGCATTGCTCCAAGTCGGTGATCTCAATGCGGTCATCCTCGGAAAGTGGTTGTTCGTTGTCGCATCGAGTTAACTCCTGTGAAAAGGAGCACCGATCGAATGAAGAATCTCACTCTACGGTGGTTTCTTATACAAGATGGATGTCGATCTATTGCCATCATACAATGTGGTCTGCGTTTTTGGCGGGCAATGCATCCTGCAACAGTCGGTATTTCATTAGCAGGCATATAGCACGAAAATATCTTAAAAACCGCTTTCATCCAAGCAGCTGTACGAATTTATTTCAACTGTAAAAGGATTTCCATACATAGCAGAAAGATTTCGAACTTTTATATAGGTTTCTTTCTGTAGGAGATCTTTTTGCTGTGTTAGGAAAATTGTAGGATCTTGCCAGTGATCATGACACCAAATGAATAATTAAATGGTGCATAGAATAAATACTTAGACACTTGTAATTGGTGCTTCGAAAAAAAATACTTGTAATTGGGTTGAAACCGCGACTTTGCGATGGATTGGGATGGAGTATTAGCGCCCAAGTGTTGATGATTTGTTCAGCAGGAAGCTGACGTTGTGTCTGTGAGGCCGTACTGATGTGCGATCAGGCCGTCTGTTTTGCGATGTCTTCTAAATGAGAGTTCTAGAATTTAGAATAGCAAGTACCCTTAGAAGGAAGCCGTATTATAAAGAAGACTTTATGGCCCAACTATAATTTAGACTGACTGCTATAGATTTAAGGTTATATTTAGTCGTCCAAAGAATGAGCAACGTCGCTCTCCAAAGACGGATGCTGTGCATTGGACTGATTGTTCTCCTAAGTGTAGGTATAATAATGCATTGGTTGGCTACTACCTGCTTACACTTGTTCACATCGTTGCGCAGATCATCACGTGTTGCTCATCGCTACACCATGTGCCGGGCAGTTAAGCCTTTCCGTGCGAAAAATATTGACGACAATACTATAAATGGATTTATACATAAAGATAGTATAAAGAGTAAGACGTTAAGGTGACGGTGACAATAAAAGAGCAGCTTTTTTGTTATACTGATAGAGGAACATGATGAGCAAAACACATATTAGGAGAAACAATCAGCCGAGGACACTAGGGAGGAAAATGGTACCGCAAAAAGAGTGAAGCAAGAATGGCTGATGGGAATTTTACATCTCGAATCAATTTAGGTGCTACTGTAATAGGCCTTACTCTTCTTCTGTCAGTGTTCGTTTGAGAATGCAGATGTCGGCAGGCAATGAGGTTGCAAAATGTTTGTCAATAATAGGCTTTTGCAGAAGTATAGCTGCTAGTATACAAAGAGATTATGTAGCAGCTCCCAGCCCATTGTAAGCATGTAGATGAGATGGCTGTCAGGAAGCAATTCACAGATTGAGCGGGAAAAGCACATTAAGAGGTAGATGGCTTTCGAGTATGAAATATCTAATTTTTCGGTATAAGGGTCTTAAGTTTATTTTTTGTTAATATAATTTTTCGCATGTAAGTGCTCCCATCTCCTGCATCACTAGCAGTCGTTTGTGAGCAACATGCATTTTATAGACAGTACCACGGTGGCAATTCGTGGGACTGGTTGGCAGATCGGTCGAAGGAAACTGTAACGGACTGAATCCTGGTGTATACGGCAGTCATAAGTGAAAAATTGCATTGGTAAGAAGAAAAAACGAAGTCCGGAACCTGTCATTTTAGTGTGGCCGTTATTCCACGTCGGCGCAAATGCATTTGTGCTTTCGGTGTCGGTCGTGGTCGAACTCACACAATTATACAAATAGCCCGACGATCGGCGGGAACAACATTTGCGCTACTAATTGGACGCCTCTAGATTTTACAGCGGAGAGGAAATTATCTAGCTGAGACGACTACCTTGAGCACCTCTCCTTCCTTTAGCCCCATTTTCCACCTAAAAAGTTGTCTCTTCAAAAAAGGTGCTTATTTTAGCCTCCACCTTTTGATTCTGATTCATCGTAAATGTCACTGGCAATATTAGCACTTTCACTATAATAGTGCTAGCTCTCTGAAGGTTTTTTTTTAAACGGTTTCTTTTTTTCCTTTAGAACTCCTTTTTATCAGAATTTTTAGGCTTTTGTGTTTATACTGCACATAATCTCGAGGCATAAGCGTTACTTTATGTTCTTATGTGATTTTTATTAAATTCTCATTTATATTCAGCTTCCCTTACTAAGGTGGAAATGGAAAATACCAAACTCAGGGCTGCAGAAAGTGGTTATCATTGCGTTAGGCAGGTGGAGCGTTAAAGTCAGAGATGAGAACTTTCAATCTAAGAACGATACCAGTGTAATCAATGTTTCTGTTTGAAGATCTCGTTGAGATTTCTACTTAGCTGAAGCAAATCCATCACTAATGCTGTGAGAACATAGCAAAGGACTTCACATAAGTTTTGGCAGCAGCGTTTGGACACCACAAACTCATGCAGCGTCAAAAAAAAGAAACCCGATTAATGAATGCCAAATGAATTAATGGAAAAGAGAAGCTTGCGAAGAAATCGTCTCTGCGCTTGTTTGAGCAACAAAAATTGTTTATTCCATCATGAAATAAGAGGAGAAATGGACTTCGTATGGCAGCTAACGGCGTTCTGTGAAACGTTGGACAACTACGAAACACCGAAACCCTTCGCAAAACCAGATCTGCGTCAAAAGAGCGTTGCGGTGGATAAACATTTTGTAGGCAGAGATGGGAACATCAGCTCCAATGTCTTGAACCCTGATGAAATCATTACACTACATTGATGTTTTCAGGAAATAAAAAAAGGACACTGTAAAAATTGCAACGTAGGCGGCTGATATTCACCATTCAAAAGAGACCCATTCTGTTTTGTGATATATTTCGACAAAACTTCCCACACCGTCCATAAAAGATGAGAGAAATGAATTATGAAAATTTTCAATTTACCTTGCATCACTGGCAAACTGACACGAGGTTCTTGCGAAACATTTATTCGGCTAATGTTTCGACGTCCTCGTTTTCCTCATGGCCGCTGATCCAAGTCGATGTCCACAGACGTTTTTCTGCTCTATGTGGTGCCTTCGTTGTCGTGTCGAGTCGAATTTACCTCAATGAAACACCGTTCAAATGAGGCCGCCTTATCCGGCAGAGCTGTTTTATACAAGACGGTTGTTAATAACGATGTTATGAAACTTTCAGTCGTTCAGTAATGTGATCTCTCAGCAACCGTTCACCAGCTTTTGACCACCTTAGTGTCAACTTTTTGTCGAGAAAATTTTTCAAGAAACATGCCATCTCTTAGAGGCTAAAGCTTTCCCATCACGAAATAAATTGGCACGTATTTTAATGACAACATTGTCTTGGTTTTATTACTTTTCTATTTCTGTTTGTTATCAACAGATTTTATTAGCATTGGGCCTTATTTCTACTCAAGGTGAATTTCAGCTCGAGTCCTCGCTAATGTCATTTTATGTACCCAAATTCCACGAAAAATAGTGGGACGCTTTCTGCCCACTGCGGCTTTTTTCCCAGACCATGTTACTGTCCTTACCGAATAACTTGCTTTAATTTTAATGCCTTTTAAATAGCGTATAATAGGCCCCATTCAATTCGAGTGATTTTCTTTTCGAAATCGAAAACCATAGAATATGTGTCATTGCACTGAAGCATGACTTTTTCTTCTGAATGTTCAGTGGTTTGGAGATACCCCTCAACCATCTCGGTGCATTTTCCTTCCACATCAACTCTAATACGGAGGATTTCGCATGATCATGATAACTTCCACGATTACTTTCCGTTTCGTCACACACGTTTCGTTTCTCTGAGAAATTCGAACGTGATTTGCAGGTTCGCTCAGGACTGAATAACAGCGTGAATTACCTAGTGATGGAGGTCAACCATGAGTCTGTCACGAATCCCATGGACGACGACGCTTTTTATTGGTACCAGCGAACTATGAAATCTTCGTTTCCTTAGAGGCTTGGAATTGACTACATCATTTGATTATCCAAAAAAAGAGTTCAGGCAACCAAAAGGGTACTGGATATAGATGATTAGATGCAAAAGTACATGATTTTTATTGGATTGTATAAGTGAAATTTTAGAATTTTCTTAAGGTGGCATCCTAATTAGGAATGGATTCTTTATTTGGTAGTACCACAATCATCACTTTCTACCGTCTTTTCACTACTTCATAGAAATCCCAACATAAATGTATACTTATTCGTCGTGCTCTGAATGCATCTTGTACCAATTGTTTAGGAAAAATTTCCAATTTCAAAGCCATTATTGAATTCTTCTGCTTATCACGAAACTCCTCAGTGGATGTGAGATGTAAGGTACATTGAGCCACCTGTAGTCATGTATGAGGTTGTCGTGATCGGATATGCGTATCTCGTTCTGTTTCGCTTTTCGTAGTTAAATATGACGTTTACCATTTTCTCATCGCTATGACATCTTTGAAGATCAGTGAATTTCTTAACGGAGAGAGAAGTTCATTGTTCTTGAGGATTTTGCTCTACTGAGATGGTTGTTTATTAATTAAAAAGGAACACTAATGTATTTTCCACGGTCGACTTTTTATTAACCTCGGCATTGATCGAAGAATTCTTTATATTCTAGTTTAGCAAACATGGCTGTTATTTTATTTCTTCCTTTACACAAGTTGACGTTTCGGCGGATTTTGCCTTTCTCGGAGCCGCTTTCTATGAGACTTCCATTGAATATATCACGTGGAGACCCATACTAATGTATTCAATAAGGTGTTTCATAAAGAGTAAAAAAGATAAAGCATTTGGCGTCGACTAATCCTTGAAGTATGCGCCACGCTCTCGATTTCGTTTAACATCGTTAGAGGTGATTGAATGCATATCTGTCCTGTAAAATCACTCGCGGTGGCCTACCAATGTATTGTGTCCGTGCTGCTATTCATCCAAGTAGGTCTGGTACCAGTTTCGCGACCTGGGAGGGATGGAAGGCTTGGCGAGCCCTAAGCGCGTGATGGAACCCGCAGGGTACGTTTAACCACTGTGTTTCACGCGCCGTATGCTTGATAGCACGAAGAATTCCGAGTTCATTATCCTCAAAAGTAAAACACGTCTAATAATATAGCGCCGATTAATTTTGTATCCATACCTTTCCGTGAATTTTGAATATTCGGTTTTTTTATTACTGTCAACTACAGAATGAGTGTTGTTCATGTAATTCTCACGACCGAATTTTGTTCACCTCTGCACTGATCAGTAGTTTTCCCTTTTCTTGAAGAGGACAGCCGTAGTTGTTAGTACAGTGTTAATTTTATGATAGTTAACGTTTTGGCGGATTTCGTGTTCGTCAGATGGGGAAAATCTCAAGTGCGCCATCCAGTCAACCAAACATTTGTAAAACCCAACAGAAAATCTCAGGTCCAAATTTCAACCACAATCATGAAATAAATGTTGTAATGACTACCTCATATCTGCTTATCCTCAAGACAGTAAATGTTGTCAGTATAATCAAATATTCGATCGCACTCGAAAACTTCGACAATCACTGGATTACGAGTGCGTTCGATTTGTTTGTTGAGGGCTACATCCAGATGATCCAGATATCCTTAGAGGTGGTATTTTCTCTAACATTCCACAAATGACATTCGGTAGTTCGCTATTTGTTCACATTCATCGGTCACAAAGTGTTTCTGCTACTGGGAATGTATTACATTGTTAATAGCCCCATTTGTGCTATTCAAGAGGTTCGCACTGCATCTTCAAAAGTCGTCGCCTATCTTGTTTAGATTTTCTAGCAAAAAACTATTATTTAGCAAAGCACTCTTAGCTGAAATTTAATGGGAATTTCACAGTACTTTTGTCCACTTAGGACGTCCGCTCCTTAAGTCACTCTCTTTTGTGCCTTAGGATTCATTTGGGGTCATCGTCGCCTGACTTTCAACTACTTAATCGTAATGGAGTAAGGACAATATTGAATCGATATTTTTAAAAAATTTTCTAAGTAGGATATATTTTATGAAGTGCTTTTTACGTAGATTTTTTCTAGGATTAATTTATAGTGTCAACTTCCAATTAACGTCGGCATGAAGGGAAAAGCTAAAAAGCGTTCGGAATTTGGTAATCCACCAAGGATTAGATATGCATTCGATTCCACTAAGCATCGTAGAGGTGGTTTAATGCACATTTGGCCTCTAAAATGAGATTCGTGGGCCTAACGATGTATCAAGTCAGTGTTTTTTCCTTCTAGGGAGGTCCGTTAGCAATTTGCCGACCTCGGAGATATGGAGAATTTGGTTTGCTCGGAAAATAGGATTGAGCCAACAGCCATATTTAATAAAGCGTTTACTTCGCAAGAGATAAAACCTCGGCGAATTCAGGTTTTTTTACAGTCTTTTTTATCAATCATCTTCTAATAAGTGAAGTCATTGAGTGCAGAAGAATGAGGGCGATCTCTGAAATGCTCGCCACTGTGGGACAAATGTCGTATTAACAACCTGTTGTGGTCTCTTCGAGAACACGATGACACCATATGTTTTATTCATCATCACCTGTGTCGTCTGTAATCCCATTAGTCGTCAAATGACTAGGGCAGACAACTCTTCTTTCGTCCCTGTTGCATTCCAGAGCTGCTCAAGAAACTCTGTAGATAGGGGAACTATCCCACTTTTCCTTCAAGACCCTTCCTTTTCCGTTATTTGACTTTGACTAGAGGCTTGGCTCGACAAATTCTTCCACAGTTGAGGCTGGATATACTGAACGATAGCTTTTTTCGTTCTTTTGGAATAAACATTTGAATTGTTTGCGGGACTGGATATGAAACGCCTTCTTGCACTTCCTCCTCCTCATTTGGGTAATCAAGACTACTAAAGTCCAGGGGTGGCGCCTGAAAACACTCAACCATTCCTACGAATTTATGAACGAATACGGATGCGCGTATATAAGAAGTGTAAATCTTTCCGACGCAGTAAGAACAAGAGGAGTGCATTCCATGAAACGACCTGCGTCCCGAAGCAAACATAGTCACTTTTCGTTCGCGTATTGCCCGCTGTCCTACGCCCGGAGACCCGCTGGCTGATCTCACCTACAGCCGGTTTTGTAGTCCTTGCATGATCTGTAGTTTCTAATAAACATCTGCTACAAGTCGTCAGAAAAAATTGGTAGGCGCTGCAGGGCTTTCCTGGCTTTTTTTAAAAATTTGTCCAGATTAATTCAGTGTAGAGACTGTTTTATCGTTCACCACTGCGACAGGAGCAACAGTCTTTTCCCCACTTAAAGTCAAACTATTGCTTCACTTCATTTGTTTCTTGAGACCAGAGATTTGTGAGTAAGAAGTTGAAAAGCATCCAAGCTCGATAATAATGGTTAGGGAATGGTGCCATGGTAAAAAGACCAAATCTCAATGATTTTTGCTTCTTTCTCAACCTTTTCGAAAATCGCCTTAGCCATCATTACTTATTGCTTTCATCTACACTGTTTCTTCTTATTATTATGTTCAATTTTAAACATCTTTATCTTTCGTCTTTTGATCCTTATTCCTCCACCTCACCCTCTCATTGAGAAGGGAAGCTTCTGAGGAAATGGAGGCATCCACTCTCATCGGTAATTTTCCGCCTCCTCTTCCTTCTTTCAGCGCACTGCTTGCCGTTCACGTGATGGAGAGGCATGTTAACTTTCTGTGAGCTTCACCTGCCTAACGACTTTCTCTAAAGCGACGATTATTTTCTAGCCTATTTCCGTTCTTGTGTTTTGTAATAAATTTTAGCGTTTTATAGTGTTTTGAAAAAACTGCACAATTTATATGCCTCAATCAACTATCACTGTATTCTCATCAACTTTAGCTCTCTTCTCTTCTACACGTCTATCCATTTTACCTTTTAAAAGTACGTTATTTGTTTTCTAAAAGAAAGGTAGGTTAAATTTAATGCTAGGTCTTTAAATTTCAGACATGTTTAATCCCCTGGCACGCAACTGATGCATAATTAATATAGAACCCTGACTAAGCACGTAACGTGGTTGTTCAGCACGTTCTTTTTCTCTAATGAAAGTGCTCCACTCTCATTTTCGATCAGCCAGCAACCTTCCCCATTTGGGCGTCACTTCGGGGCTACACGATCGCCTCCTACTCCCGCTTCCCTTCATTAATCTATGCCCACATCGGAGAGCACAATCAGGGGTGCGCCCATGGTCGCTACATTTCCAGCCCGTGATCGATATGCTATTGGAAGCCCTTTTTCTATTGAGGTTCACGTAAGAGCAAAGCAATGGTGATTAATGAAAGAAAAAATGACGAAAAATTGCATGGAATTTTCCTTGATAAAGAAAGATTAGTTAACAGTGTAGCAATGCAAGTCCAATCCAAGATTGCTACTTCTTTGGCATCAAGTGTTCGGTCTTCCAGTGTGAATACTCCGAGCGTTGTTTTCTACCGTCTCTTTTGTTCAACGTGGCTTTCAAATTTTAAATGTTCTATGTCGTTTAATGCTTACCGTTTGCTCCTTCTTATTCTGTGTTAATTGCTTCGGTTCCTTTGCTTTCAAATGTATTATTATCACTACGGCAATTGCTCGCACATTAGCATGAATCACCACTGTTTTCAATCTTATATGTAATCGAACCAAAGACCATGTGTATTGTAAGTCGGCTTCATCCATTGCGCTACACTAACGTCATTCTAGAATTGATCATGCATGAATATACGAGAGATGTGGTAAATGTTTGAAATATCAGCAGCAGTTGAACATTCATCAGTTATAAATATTCTATGTAGTATCTAAAAAAGTCATTACTGACAGTTTGCGTTTTTGTATGCGTCACGCCATTAATCATTATGGCTGCAACATTCATGTCATTCTCCTATCTCTTCTATCTTGCAATTGCTTGACTTCGAGTAGAAACAAAGTAAATCCCAGAACAAAAATCCGCGAGCTTTTTCCAAAGCTTCATCTGTTGTATATTCACTGTGTTCTTTCATTTTACTTTTCGAACGTTGTTCAAAACGAAAACTCCACTTGAATGTTGCTTTCCGGAAATTTCTGCTCTTTTTTCTTGACATTTCACTATTCATTTGCCACCAGGAAGCGCATAGCGCTGTGGTTAAAAGTGTCGTATAATGCACACTTAGTTGTTTGTTCGATTCTCCCCTTAGGGCTCACCAAGCCCTCCATCCCTCTGAACTCGGAAAAATTGGCATCAGATTTGCTTGGGAAGATAGCAGCACTGACTGCATACATCGATAGGCCACCGCAAGTCGTTGCATAAGCCAGATATGCATTCAGTCACCTTTAACGATAGCTGATGGAGACGAATTCATGGCGCATCCCTCAGGAATTGATCTAAGTGGGACACTTTGTCCTTTATCTTTATTTACCATAATCGTGAAGAAGCTGCCTTTTCAACAGCAGTTGGTAATTTTTGCATCAATAGAGTAGTGTAGTTGTGAGCATTAGACTTATAGAGTAAACTTTGATGTGTTGGCATAAGGGTACGTCCAATACATATTTATCAAGCATTCTTTTAAGTGTTCAATTTAGGATCCATTTTGAACCGAAATTTTCATAAATTTAAGCCGAGAGCTCAATTTTGAAGATTTCCAACGCTAGCTCGGCGGCCGTGAACACCGACGATGCGTTGGGGAACGCCATCACGTCCTGCTGAGCGAATTCCCGCTTATTCAATTTTTTTCGTGTTCCAGATAGAGTCTTGAAGTCAAAAAAATTGAAAAATGTTTCTTAGTGTTCGAAAAATTCGAATCTTATTCTGTTAATATGAGAAAACCCGTATCGTATCTTGTCTACATATCCGAAACATTAGACAAATAGAATTTTTTCTCCAACCTCGTCTATGCCCAATCATATAAAAGTCATTAAGCCTATGTTAGTTTGAAGTTAAAAGTGGCCTCAATTTTCGACTCCTTCGGCTCGACACGAGGTCAGGTTGTCGCGAATGCGTTAATGTCTTGCGACTAAAATCCAGTGCGGAAAACTTTCCTACCACAGATTGTTCGGACGTCTTTATAGTGAAAAAGTCGCTCTCAACACTAACATTAACATCGTCAGCTTTCTTCATATAACTTTGCGTCAGAGAATAATACTCGTCGTCGCTTACTCTATAAACGTCTTTCGAACCATACGTGCTCTTCGAAAACTCCATAAACCTTGATAGAATTCCGGTTTCCAAGTTAAGAACAGCAGCGCTTTTCATCGCAGTCAAACCACTCGATTGTAGTTGAGGTTTGCATTTGGGTCAATAGGCTGCACTTTTCTGAACGTAATGAGATTAACGAAAGAGTCTAGTTGTATTGACGAGCCACTTTGAAGAGTTTATGACGACCATGTTATTCTCGTTCTTGCGACAACGCTTACATCGCTATAGATTTGGAAGAATTTGCCAACTGCGAGAAGACCAGCAGGCTCCGTATTAGATTTCGCTCGAACTGCAACCTTTATTAAATTTTCTTTTTTTTTCACACTTCTCGTAAGTTCTGGTGATTATCGAGTTCAAAATTATCGAGTTTGTATGCAAGTTTCTCAATTTCCCTGCTTCCACGTTACTTCCCAGTTTTTCTCACGTTTGAAGGATAAAGGTTAACACTCTCCGCGTTGATCTACCCCTGAGGGATGTGCCATGCATTCGGCTTCATCGAGCATCGTTTTGGAGATGAATGCATATCTGACCTTTATACACGACTCATTATCTCTTCGCAACAACGGGATCGTAAAGGTGCCTGTTCCTAATCACTTTGACTTTGGAAATTGTTGCAATTACCTATTCAAATCCTCTTTTCCTTTTTGCCTTCTCATCTTTGCTTCTTTCTTTACTATGTTTAAAAGAAAGGTAAAGGATAAAATCTTGGCGTTGATCAATCTCTGAGGGATTTGCTATGCGTTCGACTTCATTAAGCATTGTTGGAGGGGATTGAATGCATATCTGGCCTTTACAATGACTCGCGGTGGCCTGCCGATGTATCGAGCCAGTGCTGCAATCCTCCCAGACAAATCTGGTACCAGTTTGCCCATTCCGTGGGATGGGAGGCGTGGTGAGCCACGGAGGCGAAGATCGATCTCATGTGTGCGCCGCAGGGCGCCTCCGACTACTGCGCCACATGCGCCTCTTAGAACAAGAAGAACGTAAATTGCTTTGGTACAGTATCTCGCTTTTCTTTATGCATTTTTAGAGCTTCTAGAATAACCATGTGCTTGTTTTTATATTAACGTCTTCATGTTTTCTCCTGTGCTTGCCAGGATCTGGAAATTTCAGAAATATTTAATCCTCTTTCGTATCATTTTATTTCCCACAAGGTGGAACAGAACGGGGAATGGTTTCCAGTTTTTCACGTCATTCATCTAGAAAACTTTGTCTGTTCTTTTCCTTCCTCTTCAAGTTCTATGATGTTTCTATCTCCATCACAAATCACTGTGGTAGGAGAAATGTTTGGCGGGTAGCCTGATAGTACTGTCCATTTTCTTTTATTTCATCGTTACTGTATAGAAATCTTGGTATTAGTTAACCTCTGACCTTCTTCTTCAGCTACTCGTTGAACACAGTTGTAGTCATTATGGCTAACAAAGAACATGAATCGAATGTTTCGACAGTAATTATTGCAGATTGGAAGAACGGAAGGAAAAATTTCACTCTCGCGCCATTTCCTTTTCTAGAATTTTCCATCTTTCCTAGAGAAACTCGATATCTCTATCTGTGTGATATCAAGTATTTATAGTATTAGTATTCTAACTGATCTACAACCCTATCATTCATCGGCATTGCTATCAACAAGTGTAAAATGAAAATGCCAGATGAGACAAAGGGAAGCCTCTTCGTCCAGAGTACCAGTCTGTGTTTTCAACTCTTATACTTCTAGCTATTACTTAATAGCTTTTCTAATGATTCCTGCCTGCCATTTTTTTCGCAATTTCTATTGTTGTGTTAGTTTTGCACTTCTGTGCAACGATATTTGGATACTACTTAGTTCTTCGATTGCTAAAATGGCAGAAGCGATTTCTGCGAATGGTCGAGGCCGATATGGAGATATGAGCCGAATCCGCTTAAATTCACTAATATACTTCATAAGTTCCGTTTCCCCTTGTTTTTACTTTAATTCTCAGTCTGTCACCACCCCCCCACCGCCCCCTCCCCCTCCCTCCCCACCTCATCTCACTAACCTGAGGGCTCGTGTAGTGAAGTGGTTAGAGGTACAGTGCAATACACATGGGATCCACTCCGAGCCCCAGACTCACCAACTCTTCCATTCCTCTGGAGTAAGCAAAATAGCAGCATTGACTCGATACATCGGGAGGCCACCGCGAGTCATTGTATAGACCAAATCTTCGATAACGATGCTCGATGAAACTGAATGCATAGCACATCCCTCAGGGATTCATCAACGCCTAGAGCTTTATCTTTTAACCTTTAGTTCTTCTCCCATTGACTTACGTCTCGTCATAAATAGTAAGTCTCCGTTAGTGTCGAACTGTATTTGCCAGTAGGTATTCGTTCACCTGCGAATTCTCGCAAAATGAGAAGGGGTTCGAACTTCCGTCCCGAAGCACACTAAGAGAAAATCTACCACTAAGGGACCCACCGAGCTGTCATCCGACTTTTAAACGAAGGAAAGTGAAAAAGCGGCATGTACATGAGGAGTGGTGTGTTTCGTCTCCCCTTGCTAATAGAGTTTACTGGCATAGCTCTGATCTCCAAAATGACGATTGGAGATTTTACTAATTACCGCTCGAGTTGGCTGATAGCGATAGGATTACAATTCTCAGTGTCACAGTATAATAGTATTTCCCACACAGCTTTCTAATTCCCATTATACTTGACAGTCTCTAAAGGGTGATTTTCTTCTGATTTTAGAAATGTCTTTAACTTTAACTCTTTACGGCTTTGATAAGGTACATGTGTTTTCCTTCTCATCGTTTGTTTCATTTAAGCTATTTCGATGGTTTTCAAGTAGGAGAAGAAACCAAATAACAAAGAATTCTTTAGGTTTAATGTTTCACTACTTTTTCTTAACTAATTCTTTTCTTAAACTAAAAATATCATTCCATTTAACGCTTACTCACTTAAGCTCACTGCAAGTCAACTGTAACTTGGTAATAAGCTAGTGCGCTTCTAAATAGTGCAGTACCATGCCTATCTTTGGTATACCGTGCTAAGCATTTCAACTCTTAGAACAGTCAAACCTCATGTTAATAATTTTCAAGCGTGGATCAAAATCACACAGTTGTTCGGCTTATAGTTTACGGTATCGCCACGACATGAGGGCCTTTGTAGTTGTAGAACTCTAATGTACAATCGGGTATTTATGACGCTCTATGCGTAATCGCAGAAACCGCTTCAAACCTCGGGCTAGGGAAGCTCGCCATTCCCCTGCAAATTGATGCTAGAATTGTCTAGAATTATTTTAGAAAAACTAATGCAATACAATGAGAGGACAGTGCTGGACATTCTATGGAGTACGTTCAGTAAGTTCGTTATTATTAGTGGAATCGAATGAATAGTGTATCCATCAGTGATTGATAATTGGCCATAGCTTTACGCTTTAGCTCTATTCTTTGTGACTATCTAAGGTTAAATATATGCTATGGAATTACTGCCGCTATTATATATATTCAAAAAGGGTTCAGAACCTGAATTATCGAAGATGTGGTTCACGATACCGTTCGATCGTGAACAGTCTCATTTAGAGTTGTAAAGTAGTTAGACACATCGCAAGCAATTTCCTCTAACACTTTTGTGGAACCATCATGTATATTCACCATAAAGGATAGAAAGGATAAAACTCTCGGCGTTGATCAATCCCTGAGGGATGCGCCATGCATTCGACTTCATTAAGTATCGTTGGAGATGATTGAATGCATATCTGGCCTTTACAATGACTCGCGGTGGCCTGCCGATGTATCGAGCCAGTGCTGCTATCTTCCCAGATGAGTCTGGTACCAATTCGCCGACCCCGGAGGGCTGGAAGGCTTGGTGGGCCATGGGCGCAGGAATCGATTTCAGTGCGTGCCGCAGTGGCGCCTCCAACCACTGCGCCACTCGCGCCCGTTGTATATTCACCATAAGCAATTTAAAGAGAATGATTTATTAAAATGAAGTCTTAAGAAAGGTGTTTGAAATTGCGCAGACAAATTAAAAACGGAGTAGTGAAATCGGTACAATCAGATGTAAAAAGTATCGACAACAATGCTTACGGTGTAGAATTTGGTCAAGCTGATCCCGAGATCCCACAATGGTTGGACCGGCAAGTCTCCAAAAAAGAAAAAATTGGAGATTATGCTGGCGCCCGCACAACTAGTGAGGACGAGCCGTTCAAGTATCCAAGTAATTAAGAAACATTGCTTACAACATGATAATTACAAGTACCCACCTCACTAACGCTCTCCTCTAATCCACGTGAAAGGGCTTTAGCCCGACTATCTCCAAAATTGCCGCGAGAATTAACTCGGACCGGATTCCGCGTCAGTCATAAAGAAGACGAAATTCTCAAGAAGCAGCCGAAACAACATACGAATTGTTCGGAGACCATTGTGAATGTTGAACGCGAAGAAAGGAATCGAGTGCAGGAATTGATGAGGTCCTTTCAAGATGTGTAATGACGGACCATGTAAAAACGTTAAAAAATTGATCGTTTGTTGTTATTAGTAATAACTGTGGACATTGTATGTAACCATTCTAGAATGTCAAGCGATGCTAACCTCACCCTTGTAATGAAAATTACCAGTCCAGGATATGTGTATCTTTTCACAAGGACTGCTTGGATTTGAAAACAGCACATGGTTAAAGAGTCTTCAAAGTGCTTCGATCAGTCATTAGTCATTAGTCATTGTTGATTGCTGGACAACTATCACTTTCTCCGATTTAGCAGTGATCCTTGTCGTATATGTTAACAGAAATGTCGTTGCTGCCTTAAGGGAGGACATCTGATACGTACTAGAGCAATCACGTTTCATTGACAAATGTAGTGTATTGCACTTAGGCTTTCTATGCAAATGAAGCTTTATGTTTTCAAGAGCTGCCAAGTCCATTTTGAATCCGAATGGGGAATTGTAGTGCAGTCATGGAAATGAAGTGAAAAGGCAATTTGTGAGATCACAGTAAATGTTACTAGTGTATGCTGGTCCGTCGAACACTGAAATGCCCACAATTTTGCACTTTTTTCATCCGATTCATTGCCATCCACTACTCACGAAGATTTTCAGATCTTCTGGTCTTGGAAGCCACCTAAGGATTTTTTCTTCTTTATGAATTCCGTTAGATGGTAGTCGAGTTGATTCCTTCTGCAATTCTAGGAAAGCTCTCTTAGATCATTACCACCACTTGCCAATGACAATTCCCGAGTTTTGTGAGTCAAAGTGAACTTTTTCCAGTTAAGAGTGGTTCAAATTTGCTGATCCCTAAAAAGTGGAAGACTTAGTTAACCCGATGGGTCGAGCCAGCGGCTATACATGCATGAAATCCTTTCCCATCAACATGGAATGCTTACTCAGCTACCCGAATAAAGAGAAAAATCTATAACTCTACATCGTTAAGCTCTTTATTCTCTGTTTTATATTCACCTTTTTAAATTTTTTGGATGTGATTTTCAACAGTTCCATTGCCGTTTGACAAACAACTATTTGATATGCAACAACCGAAGTTGCACAGTGGATGCGATATGGGTGCGGCCAGTTCCAGTGTGTATAGTGGTAGTTGAAGGAGCGTTCTATTTCTGATCGACAGCAATGCCAACTGATAACGATTGTAAAACGTCGGGTTGTTCGAGTGCAATGGAAGCCCATCTGGAAAGGGGTGACTGGCAAAACAACGCCAATCGGAAAATTAGAAAACGCTGCCTAGCAATTACTTTCGCAGTTTCGGAAACCGAACATTTTCCCAACTTCCTTTCTGTCACATGGTAGAATTCAAGCACAGTCGTCTTATTGTCGTTGTTGAATGGACGGCGAATTGAATCTGAGCTGAAGATTTGCATACATCTTTAGCATCTATTTTCTTTTTTTCCTAGTTTTTCATAAATAAAATGATAAAGCTCGCGCAGTCGATCAATCCCTGAGGGATGCGTCGTGCATTCGACTTTGCTAAGCATTGTTTGGAGGTGTTCGGATGCATATCTGGCCTTTACAATGACTCGCGGTGGCCTATCGATGTATCGAGCCAGTGGTGCTATCCTCCTAGACAAGTCTGGCACCAATTTGCCGACCGTGGAGCCATGGGTTTCGTGGGCCATGGGTGCGGGAGTCGATTCCACGTGTGCATTGCAATGCGCCTCTGACCACTTCGCCACACGCGCCTCTTTAGTTTTTTTTAGCATGGTTTAATTTTTATCTATATACTTGTTATTTGTTCTATTTTTATTTTCTTAAGTTTTCTCACGTGGTTCTGAGGGTAACCGTGCTAGCTGTTCTCGGATAAATATTTCGCTGGATAAGTTTGATTTTTTTTTGCCTAACATCTGCTTATTTAAAACGATTGTGCTCAACAAAAAGATGTGCACAAAGAAAGCTAATATCTGTTCAATTCATTGTCTTCGGAACCGTGTGAAGAAAATTTCTTATTGATGGAACCTTTTTATCTTTGAATTGACAAAACGGAACGCCTTTGATTTCTTAAGAACAAGTTAATCCTTCTGGGTGTAACTAAAACTTGGATCTCCAAAGACACCTACTGCTTTTCTATTTGAATATGACCTGCTTCGTGCTTTAAACAACAGATTGAGAATGTGTAGATTCCAAATGTTCCTTATGAGACGTTAATTGTTAGGGGGTCAGTCAGTAGAAGCGCGCGACTTTTGACCTGAACATCTTGGTTTTTTTTTGACTAACTTAAAACCCAGGTCGGTACAAGTTTTCGTTTTTGGTCTGCCTATAGCCTTTTTTGTTATAATGCCTTTTTCACACTGATTCGCGAGCTTCTAGCAGGCTCACACCAGTCATGAAAATGAATGGTGTCAGTTAGTTTCTAATGACCTTGTCATTGTCGACTTACCGTTGTTGCTTTTTTTTCGTCTCGGTGCAGTGCATTTGCTACTTATTTGTCTTCTTTAGTGATTATTTATTTCGTCTTTTTGTGTTATATTGGAGCTACATATCTCTATCATATAGTCCTACTGTGTTACACTTCGACTTCCTAGGAGTTGTTTAAGCTGGATTCGCAAAAATTACTACGGATGATCTTGATGCTAACTTAGTTCCTCTAAACTCCAGCCACTCGAACGAGATTTGTGATCCTAAAGTCTTAGCTCTTTACAGCTTTCTATGCCATTTTTCAACGCAATTTCTGGGTTTCAACCCGAGTAACTCGATAGAGCATCATAGATTTACTTCGTAGTTGCTATTAGAGGTATCGCTGAACATTCTGCGTCTTCAGTTGTTCTACAGAGTAACACCTCAGCTTTAAATCTGTTCCGAATCTGTGTCGTTCATCTTATAGTTTTCGTAGTTCTGAAAAAGAACACCAGGTATCGCTGAACATTCTGCGTCTTCAGTTGTTCTACAGAGTAACACCTCAGCTTTAAATCTGTTCCGATGTCGTTCATCCTATAGTTTTCGTAGTTCTGAAAAAGAACACCGTGATGGCGATAGTCGTGCTGACCACATTGGTCGTGCTAATAGCCGCCGATCGCCTTTGTTGAGTAAACATACGTGACTGTGCAGTGATTTCTCACAACAAAACTAACCACAATGTTAATCTCAATTCTATCGATTACTGCAGGGGTTTTTCTCAAATTGCACAACGTCGATCGAGAACTTCTTTTCTTCTTCACGTTCCAATTTACCATAAATCACTTAAATTTGTAAAATTCATGGACCCATCATGAACCTTTGCCTTACTAGTTCTGGTTTTCCAATCCATATACCAGTTAAGTGGTTTCTGCATGACTCCTTTCTCATTTTTTGTTTTTCACAATGATTTTAATCGTTTAACGGGAAGCGTTCGTTTTTCCACCCATGCGCTATTTATCATCCTTCCGTTCTGTTTTCCCGTGCATTCCTGCGTTCCTGATAGAACGGTGCTTTAATTCTTAATATGTAAAGTCAATAGGTTCCTATTTCTTCGTATTCAAAGTATCACATGTATGTCTCAGATCCATGTTAGTTCACTGTTCTTCGAGTAGCGAAAACGCACCTGCAAAGATGCCAGATGGCAGATGGCAGAAACGCCTACCGTAATCGTTGCTGGTCAATGCGAAAAATCAAGAAGATGTGGGAGATTCTTCCAACTAACAACTCTTAATGTACGTCATTTGGAAATAAGAGTGAGTGTTTCAAAATGCACGCTCTACAAGGGTATCAGAACGCAAATGTCGCACGGTCATCTCTTTGCATTCATTCTTCGAATGATATTTATTTTTTGACTCCTTTTTTTCACTATTCTTACACCTTAAGAATAACCAGTCTTCAACTTGGCAAGTATTGGAAGCGTTCACAGTACGCTCACTTGCCACGTCTCTTCAGGATAAGTTTTTTCTTAGTATTAAGTTTATCAGGCTTCACTCAATATGTTGCTTTTTATTTATTATGTGTACTTTTCTTAGTTTTTAACTCTTCACACTGCTTACTTTCAATTTTTTCATTTTTTTGCTTCAATTTTTTTTCCCTAGGTTTAAACACTTCATTTCTTTGATGTACGGTAGGGGTGGGAGGGAATAGCACAATGGTTCTGATGCCGGTCATCACGAGCACGGTGCTGCCTCGATTCCGCTTCTAGCCCACCAAGCCCCTTATCGCGTCGCGGCCGAGAAATTGGTACTGGACTTGTCCGACAAAAAATCACACTCTGCAATCGAATTAGGAGCGCCTCATTCCGTCTATCCCAGGACTCCAGGGCGAACCGACTCGACCAGCATTCTACGAAATTCAAATTCAGTGAAATGAAGATCCTCGAGAAGCGGCCTTAGCTACGGGTAAAAGTTAGAAAACCATAGCGGATGACTGGTACGGGGAAAGGAATCGAACGTGATAAGTGCTGGGTTTGGAACAGTAGACGTGAAGACAGGTCGTACAAAATAAAAAAAATTCTTAGATGTACAAATGTACATATAAAATAATAGTTAAATAGTCTAAAATAAATAGTAACATGTGATAAAAATAGGTGGCAAATAAATCAATATAAAATAAAAATGACAGATAGATAAAATAATTAATAAATTATTATTAACAAAATAAAGCAGTCAAATAATTAGGATAATAAGAGGACAATAAAATAATGAGATCAGTGACAGAAATAGTAGTAAATTTGGTATCATTTAGAAATAGATGTGTCTAATAATGTAGTCAGATGATAACAAATTTATGACACTAGTAGATAGAGAACTAGCTGAGAGAAACGCAGAGCAAGAGCCTCCGTGTAGCAGTATGTAATGCCCGAGCCCCGGAAAGGGAAGTCGTGGTTCGATTTGGCTCGGGATCCAAGTTTTACGAATATCTCAGCATCGTTATGATTGATAATAAATATAATTAATGTAAAAATATAAAGCAAATATAATCCCTCGGACGAAATATGAAAAAACAAAAGTTGATGAGTTGAATTAACAAATAAAACCCTTGTTTTCGTCGAATTCAAACTATGCTTTAAATTGCCATTATAAGTAAGTGACGATCATACGACTTTGCATGTTTGGTGCGTACTCGTTCACTTCGGTCCACTTTTTTTTTATACAACATCATTTCTAAATCAACCTCCCTTGCCTTCCATACACTTTTTTCTAAGCAACCGTCTATCTTGTCTGTGTTTCTGATATCCCAATTTCGCTGAGCAGTTGCTATTTCATCATTGATATTCATTAGCTACTTGTCTCATTCTTTCCTCGTTACCAGAAGAATCTTTCCACATTGTTTCTCCTCATCTCGCAAGCACTTCATCCGGCGGTCAACTGTGTGTAGTTGTTTTCTTGTTACACAAGGTGTTACGCAGCTGTTGCATTGCTGTGTAAATTTTGGAGAGCGTTCAAGCGATCCTCGACCAACCATTGAATATTAGTGTCCGATGTTCGTGTTTTATCACTCCTCTGCAACATATTTCCCCTAACAATGACATTTCCAACATTTGGCCAGCCATCTAACTTCATGTATGTCTCTACTCTTTTAGCAATGGACCATCTTTACGCTCTTTGCCTCTTTTCGGCTTTCAAATTGAACAGCTGCTATCGAATTAACATTTTGAGAATAGAGAATGGATGGTTGTAATGGACTCGAATAAAAATATTGCAACTTATCCTCTTGTGTCAGCTTGTCAGTGAAAAAACACTTTGCTGAACGTTTTTAATTAATCACGTGTAACCTTACTGACACTCCTCGTCCATAGTTCTCTTCCTCCTCGTTTCCAGTCTTCCACTTTCGCTCTTCTTTGTTTCTTGCTTACTTCGTTGCCACCTCTCTGATCGTCGTCGTCGGACGAGTTGCCCATACGCTCCACACATGTTGACCGTTGGGTATGGTCCCGCCCTTGACGCCGCCCACTTGCATCGCTATGCACTGTCCGAGCGGCTGCTCCTCTCCTGCACACGGCAGTTCCGACCTGTCATTGTTCGATGATAATCGATTGGACTATTGATATTGATTTTCGTATTATACGTTTATCTTGTTTCTCATTATTGCCGTAAATGTGAGGCTACCTTTTCGTTCTTTGAAAGGTCCTTGCAAGCGACTTTCACTTTTCTCTACTTATCTCGCATTATTCAACTGATTGAGGTACGGATCGTGAGTATATCGATATTACCAATGGGTATCGATCGCGTTTTAGTTTAGTTCTTCGCTATACCAGTTTCTTTGTCCGAGTATTTCGATTCGCTGTAACGCGCCTTGACATTTGCTCATTGTTATGACTTCTCTGTGCTTCACATTTGATCATTAGAATCTTCGAGTTCACTTCAGATAACGACCATCGTGTTACTGTTACTAATGGCTTACTAACTGTCGCCACTGACCTTTTTGGCCCTTCGATCCTGAACCAACATCATCCACAATGACGACGATGCGACTGTTCACAGTTTTCCTCCTCTTTTTATTAGTACGATTAAACCACTGCACAATTCTGAACCTTCGACCAAAGCAGTTCATAAATTCAAGTGAGTTCAGATTTTTATCTCATGTTTGCACTACTTATTGTTATGGTGTTTTGCGTAAGCCCTGTCGTGTTGTTTTCTACATTTATGCCTAAGGTAGCTGAAATTTGTACGAGTTTCCTTTTCCATTGACTGTTTTCCGGTCGTTTTTCACAGCTTTTCACTCAAGTTCTATTATTTTTTCCTTCGTTCTATGTAATTTAAGTCTTGTAGAGACTTACTGATTCGATGTTCAATGCAAATGAATCCTCTCAGACCATTACCACCATATGCTCTGAATGAGAATTCTTCCCGATAGCCGGCAATTTCTTTCGGATAATGTGTTAATTGTCGGCTTTAGCCATTGCTACCAATAATGGTGCACAGTTCATGTTTCCTAAGTGGACAGGTTTCTTATGCTGAATTCAGAGAGCCTTTTCTAGATTTGGGGTGATTGCTACTAGTTCGGGTATTTCAGGGTTATTTATCTAGCACATTTATTTGAATTAGCACCACACAATCACTATCAGTTCGCTTAGGGCTCTGATAGTTTCTCGTAATTATTGAGAACTGTTAGTTATTTCTGGATACTCTTGATGTTCATGAAGTGTACGTTGACGATTGTGTTATTATGAACTTGCAATAATTTCTGAGGTCTGAGGTATTTATTATCTAGCGCTATTCCGTCAGAGATAGATTTTCATTTCGTTCTTGATTTTCACATCACTTTTTTTCCAACAAACGTAATGGTGCTTGTAGTTGAACATCTGGGATAATTTTCAGCTTGTAAAGGGCAGCAAGTGACGTCTATTCGTGTAATCTCACTGTAATCGTGCACAATTCGTGTCCCATGTCCGATCGTCTTGTCTATCGCTCAACGAGATCGTCTTTTTTGGGGTCATTGTCGATTTTAATGCGCCGGTATTGCAGTAAGAAGTAAGAAAAAGCTCGAGCGACACTGATAACTACCAATTAAGGCTTTTCCGGTGATTGATCTGAATAAGATATTCCATGGGTTATTTCAAAACGTCTTACCGTCAATAAGCGTCGACTAGTACTAACCCTTAGCCCAGTTTGTAGCATTTTAGCCAAAATATGCTATAATTTTGTAGATGTTGAAAAGCGCTACTTGGATAGTTTTACACTTAGTCAAGAACTGAGTAAAATCCACGGTTAACACTTGAAGAATAAGTAACGATGGTCAAATGGCTTATGGTTAGATATTTACTCATGCATTGCTCTAAAATGAAGAACTGAATGTCCATGAAAAAAGATATTTGATCGATTTTACTTAGCTTCGTTACGATCTAGTTCGTAGTCGTGAACCATTTCTTAGTCCAAGTGTTGTTAAACGTCGTCAAGTGAATGGGAAAATTAGATTAACGACTTCTAAGCGATTGGTGTACTTCTTCATTTCATTGTTTGCTAACCAGTTTCACATTGGTGGATACTCGGCGGTGAAAAGTACTCCGTCTATCCAATGGTTCATAAATGGTTGCTTAAAAGCGCCTGAATCACCAATAGCGAGATAAGCTTTGTTTTTCTAGTTGCTTCTACTAGTTCGATTGCTAATGCCAGCTTAGATAGATATGCTCGTTTTATGACGTTCGTTCCAGTATTGCTCTATCTCAAAGAAGCAGTAACCATCCATCCATTCTCTGTTGTCTTTTTTAATACTCTTGTTCACCAATTCAGTAACAGAATTTCTTAAAAAATGTGGTACATCTCGTATTAGACCGAGCTATCGTTTCGAATTTGTTTATAAAAGAAGTGACATTCGGCTGCTGCTGTTGTCACTCATAACCTCTCCTCGCCCGGGTCACCCACCCATCTCCTTTTGTCTCTCACAAAGCATTGTAATGAACTAAGGTCTGAGAGCACTACGACCTTTGGATGAGCGTGAGAGCTGAGTGGGGATTGGGGAGCAAATGTATCTTTGGGATGAAATTCCACTCCAAGCCAATCCTCCTTGATATTAAAGATCCTGGAAAACGTAATTAGTGTTCCGTGTTGTTGAGAAGCTTACGCAATTCTACATTTCTTCCTTACTTCTAAATTAGATACGTTAGGTTTCAATAAGTTTTTTTTTTGCGAATTCTTCCACAATGATGCTGAGATATTTGCAAAACTCGGGGCGGACACCCATGGTGTGGTGATGAATGCGTTATCCCCAGAAACAGTAATAGCGTGTTCGATCTCCACAGCAGGGGCTTGCCGTCCGCAGTTTAGCAAACATCTCAGAATCATTGTGGGTGTTTTCGCATAATACCTTGCCATGAAAATTCTAGTAAGTAGTAAGTAAAAAAGCTAACAATAGGGTTTTTATTATGAACCCATCTATTCACCACGAAACAGTCGCCATGACTTCCTTCCATGCAAATTTGACTGGCGAAATTTCCGTTATGTCCAACGACCATGTATTTTTACAATTCTTCCATATGATGCACCATTTATGGAGGTACTTCCAATTTAGTTGAATTTCAACTGAAAATGTTGTTTTAGCTGCAGACGTAGTTCGCTCGCATGTTTTCCAACAGTTGGCTAACGTTAGAGCGAGGTTTACACTCCTCGAAAGATTTATGGTATAAGCACAAACGTATGGTGTTTTATTAAGGAATAACACATCAAGGTTTGGTTAAAGCGTAGTGTATGTCCGAGAATATTGTTAGGAGAATATTGAAGTCTGCTTTGCGGAAGTTACGTGAAAAATCACCTTTATGTTGACTTCTCACGTTACCCTGCATTGTTCACCTATGGACATCCAACATGTTTGCAAGGAGCAGACCCGTAGTCGAATTGCGCCGTTGTCGTCGTCGTCGTGATTTCGTTCAGCACGGATTTCAAATGCCACTTCGCATAAGAAATCCGATCGTGATCGCGCTAGAAATGCGATAGTTGAACGAGATGATGGTGGTCTGTGTGATGCGAACACTAGAGGATGTTGTTGACACGACCTCAGAGACTCTGATGATGTACATTACCTTATGTCATTACTAATTGCTATTAGATAAGAAAGGAGGCCTTAATGGTCGCTGGGTGCTGTCACCTCTGCGCTCGCTCAGCTCAGGTGTAAAGTATAATAATTACTCGGTACAAATACCGCTTCAAAAGTCTCTTATCAGCGGCGTTGTGGAGGCAATTTTATAGACTATTTCTCGGATTACAGTTAAGTGAAACCTCAAGTGTCGCGTCCTAGTCCGAAATTCTTTCGTAGACGTCAAATTGTTCTGAGAATTGCTTTTAATTACGTTTTATAAAGATTGGATCAGCGCTAAGATAAAGCTTAAATAAGTGATTCCTAGTTATAATAATGATAATCGTGCTTAGCAGAAAATAACTATTGAGTGTTAATTAAGTCCTAAATGCACTATCTTTAGCCTTTTGTTTTCTTTCTTCTCGTTGTGAAAGTTCTTCAGAAAGCCACATATAGGCATCTCAGTCTCATATAATCGGAATATCATTCGTTATCGTCTTAACAAACTGTGAAAACCCACATGAATCAAATCATCTAACAATCAGCTTCGCCAGAACTGTGTTGTGACATAAAAATGGACTAGCAATCCTTAAACAGAACTAATCCCTTCTGTGAAATTCAGTCTTAAGCGTCATTTTGGTTTGGAATGTCGTGTTTAGCTAGGGTAACTTTTGCGAAGTATATGCGATTTGAGTTCTCAAAATAAAGACGAGCTCACTTTGAAATCATCGTTACTTTCGGATGCCGATGGCCATTAGTAGAGTGCAAGTTTGCACATTCTATTATTGTTCTGTGTGAAGTGTGTATATGGACAGCCTTTATTATCCACAAGCGATCCTCTTGGAGATTGAAAAAACAGTCGTTCTTAAGCGACTCATTCATGTTTGCACTCACAGGCGTGCTAGGAGTTTGCATACCCGAAATATGATCCGGCTTTGCCGAATCGTCCACTCCGAGATCGGAACTGTGTTCGTAAGAGTATGGATGTGCCGGACGAGCAGGTCTTTTCGACAGAGATAGGTGCTTGTCACATTTCGTTTTGAAACGATAAATATTTCAGAAAATAAAAGATGAATGATGAAGACAAAGACGTTGAAACGTTAGCTGAATTAAAATTGTTTATTAAGCCTTTTTAAGAAAGAATACACAGAAGGTGACTCTTCTGCAACAAACAGAAGTCCGATCAAAAAGTGATTTTGGTAATTACATTGGCACACCTGGATTGCAGGAGAAGTTTGTAAGAAATGCAAGCAAAAAGTGAAAGTCATAGCCACTGAAGGATAAATTCCTGTGCTGGAAACCGAAAGGACCCGTTGATCTTGGTTTTCACTATTCGTTAAGTTTTCATGATGCTACGCTTTTATTGTTTTTCGACAATTTGTTAGCCGTTGTTTTTTCCAAGTTCTATGAGAATTTTTATTTTCAAGGAGCAAAAGAATAATTTTTCTATTTCTGAATATATAAGATTATAGAGCTTCGAATCATTCACCCGGTCTACCATGTTTTTTCCTCAATCTAATTGGACAGCCGCACATCAGGCCACCTGAGGTAGTGGGTGGTGGCGGCTTTTATTCATCCGCATTGAAACACTTTGATATTGCCGACAATGCAACCTTCGTGATATCAGAAGAACTAAGCCCAGGTAGTTCATGTTTCATGAGAGAATGGAGAACAAGGTAACTAGGCGCTTCTTGATTTGAGATCTTTCGGCGCTGCAGTCTGCAGTGTTCCATAGGTGTAATTTCTTTTTGGTCGACGCCATTTTTTTGTTATTTGGCTGTCTGCCACTTCGGCGGATTCCCATTGCACAAAGGAGACCTTGGACGTATCCATTTCTAGCTCGAAATGATCTTTTTTCATTACGTCATCGAGATACATAAAGCTATTGAGGCGCTGTAAAATGCTATGAACTCATTCACCTCATTTTTGCGCGTTTTATAAATATTTTTTTCCGAGAAGGCTAAGAACTATCTTGCTTGGATAGTGAGCAAACGATTAATTCCATCTATTACACTATAGAATCGCAATGAACTGGGTGAATAGCCTAAATTATTGCCAGCATTGAAGCCTCCTCCATTTCCTGTGTGAAAGGCGGCAAGCTCTTTGATGTTTTAAAAGATCCGTTATGTAAGCTCCTAATCCCCTTCAAGACATGCCGCATGTTTTGACCGACCTCTAAGATGGCCGATAGTGTAAGATTACGATGGTTTTTTCAAATTCTTGTCGTCGATCACGATGAGTTCATCAAATCCCATTGTGAACACACGGCCAGTGGCAACCGGAGCAGAGCCGGTTTCGTTTGAGTCGAACCCGTTTAATCTCTCGATTGTGGTGTACTTCAGTCTTGTCACGTTTTCTATGAAAGCAGTATACTTGGAATGAGATCTGATTTGATTTATTAAAGAAGGCGTTTCTCCACGAAAACTGTTTTCAGAAGAAATTTTTTTTTGCTCCAGTGTTTGTTCAGTGTTTGCATTGCCAAGCTGCAAATGCCGGAATAGTGTAAATTGTTTAACTAAAGAAGGGAAATGAATGAAATTCCATCGAAAGGTCAAAATTTTGGGTTCAAACGGCTTCTGGTGTTCAAATGGTGATGCATGTCACCATTATATCCCACCCAGAAACACTTTTTGTCTTCAATTTGTCACGTTTTTGTTAATGGTGATTCTGCATTCTGCAATCCAGTAAGGACCATTATGCAGCAACAGAAGAATTCTATTGGAAGCGCTACCACTATGCGCCTATGTTTAGAAATGAAAGTAATATAAATGCCACATCCGTACTTTATAGTACGTTTCTCTCATTCGTTTGTCATTTCATGGAATTTGAAAATAATAACACCTCGCGTTTGCTCAACAAGAATACAAAGAATTACTTGATCAATGCCTAGGTTAATAGAAAGTCGGTCGTAGAAGTGAAATTTTTCTGTTTGTAAACTTTTTGAGAGCATTCTAGGGTTCCAGTGCACTAACTAATTTCCCTCTTTGCTTTTTAAATCACATAATAGAACTGCACCGAGATTGCAAAGATAGCGCAACAGCGATTGTTGGGTCAAACTCGGTGATGTTTTTAGAAGCGTGCGCTAAGATGTGACCATAAAAGCCACGTTTCTTGAGAAAATCGATGGCACATTCTATCCTCTCATTGAAGAACTGGTAGACCGCAGGATTGATTCCATCGATTATCATGGATTTCACTACTAGAATAAAGTAGTCGGATTACGAAACACATTTGGTTTTCGCCAATGTTCTGAGGATTTCTGCTCAGCGGCGGTTTCTGCAGTGACACGGCAGCAGTTGGCGATACTCTGCGAATTCATTTGCCCTCCACACATCGCTATGAATCGGCGGTGCTGGTCGGCCCGGCGAGGGTTTCGTACACTGACCGACGTTGACGTGCTTTCGGGCTCCCAGACAACATTGCACAAACGAAACATTGTGCCGAGCCTTCAACCCGGGTCAGAGCGAAGTCGCGAAACTGACGAAGGGATCACCGAAAGACAAAGAACAGCTGTGAGATCCTAGGTGATAACAGCTGATTTTTCTTGCGAATTGGTAAATAAGGGCAAAGAATCTCTGTGGATGGGGTTGCATTTGATTTACAATACATGATTTGGTCAACACCTTTATTACACTGGGTGGTTTCTCGTCTAAAACTTCCACCGGGATCAGAATGATAGCTTAAAAATCAACCGAATGGATATCTAGGTTTTGTTCAGGAAATTATTGTTAGTATAGTTTCAGCCTTTTTAAATAGCCGAATTGCTATTTTGGCCAGTGTTATAGCTTCCAAAATAAGTTAACTTTCCATGTTTTGCGCTAAGTTTAGGTAGAAGCTGAGAGTTCGGGTTTAATCCTAGATCGCTTTAAACTTGAGAAATTGTAATGAAGCTGATTTGTAGTATTGGATTTAATCGTTATTTTTTTTGAGTCCTTTCTAATGAGCTGTTTAGTCAGAAATGCATGTTTTTACTGAATCCGATTCCTAGTGTACCGTGTTGAGGTTATTTCTCGTAATCCAGCAAATGTTACGAGGCTCTTCTTTTCTTCATTTATAGAGTTTGTCTGTTAATGAATGTCAGTAATCTCGTAGTGGTAATAAGTGCCTCTTTTCCACCTGTTATCATAGATGATGGTTTCCTAAGGCTTAAAAATAGCACCAGATTGTGCAAAAGGAATAAGCTCTTCGGAACAAGATTCCCATTACCACTCTTAATTCCATCCTAGTCGTCGAAGAGGATTGAGATTGCCTGCATGAGATTCGCATGGAACTTCATTAGCATAGTTGCATCTGCGCACATTAACGCCTTCGAAATATGGAGCCAACGAATTAATCATTCTATATGTCTCATATTGGTTTGAAATTCAACGAACGGCAGAAATTTCGTGTGAATTGACATTTCTAAATGGTCAGAAGGCGTCGTCCACTCTATCAACTCATTTATTGTTAGCAGAAATGAAGAAGTTCATAGACGACTTCGATCTTGGGATGGTCTTCGGTGGTCTGTTATTGGTAATACTCTTACTTTGGCTTGAAGATTCCTCGACTGTACTCAGCCTCCTCTGAGTACTTCTGTAGTCTTTCAGATTAATGTTCACTTGTTCCATTCACTGGTCAGTATCGACATTGCTGTGGTCAGCGACATTATGGATAGTCATATAAAGCGTTTTGGCTATAGGGAATGAGCTGTGATGTTGAGATATGTGCAAATGTTTGTGTGATGTTCACCTATCAATGCATTAAATCTCCGTGTCGGATAAGACTTGACGCCACATCGGGCGCTCTGCGACTGCGGCGCCCGCCATCTTGTAGATCGTATCGGTCAGAGCGTTTACGTTCCGTGACCCCGGAAAACGCTACGTACTATTGCAGAAGTGGGATAATGTTCCTCTAGATAGCTGATCATAGTGATCGAAATATCACGAATAGCTGAGATATTTCGGTTACCGAAGTGTTAGCTTGCGTAAAAATTTCCCACTGTCAGTAGTAGTTTCTAGTTCCAAATATCAGAAGTGGTTGTAGTCTGAAATCGAGGAATTTTCGGAGAAAAAAATCTTCGTACTATCGAAATGAATGATGAGAAATTTGATAGCAGTCGAACTATAATGATTTCAATATATTTGTTAAGGCTGTTCGACTTACACAAGTTGATATCAAACTTGAGAGCTTGAGTTGCATTTGTGAGAATGTGGATGAATGTGAGAATGAATGAAACAAAATGAAGAAGTGGATCATATATGAGAATTTCAATTCTTATCGTGTAGATGAGTGGGCAGAGGCGATTTGGAATTAGTAAAGCGATTTTGTTTCATGATTCAAACTTTTGGTGCTGAGGTGAACCGAGCGCGAAAAGTGGTCTGGAACATTTTTGGTTTAATTCGAATGTGGAAACACCAAAACATTTTGCTAGAGATAGTTGTGAATCTTCTCCATTTCTATAGCTCAGTGGGAGCCCACGACAACGAGGATGGCTAGCTACTGGTGATGTTCTGAGACTATGTAGATGATATTTCATATGCCGGTAGAAGAATTCACACAATGATCGCACTGTTGTGAGGGTTTCACCGAAGCAGAAATGTTTACCGCTCAAACCACAGCTGGACCGGTAGCGTCAAAGGCGATATGTGTTGTCGACTGAATTATGCTGTCAATAATATTCGCTTTATGGACTAGACTATGTCAGAAAGTAAAGCCAACGGTGCGATTTCGTCCAATGATGTTTATCGTTTTGAACGAGGAATGTTGGTGCTTGAAATTATAGCTAACCTCAACGACTCAAATTCAGCTGACCCAAACTGTACCAGGGTTTTCGTCGCGAGCAGGATTTTAAGACAAAGCCACAGCTGTGTGGAGTTTAGCGACATAAATCATCCAAGGAGTTTCTCTTAGCTTCAAATCATTCACCATTTGCTGAAAAAAAAATTTTTTTTTTTGCATCGTGGCATATTTCTCAGTTGATGGTTACCGTGTTTTTGAACGAGGGTTGCAATCCAGTACATCATTCCTATCGATGGATCTATATTCCTCGATCGACTTTTCGGCCTTTTAGCCTCGCTCACATCATACCGGACCGTGCCAATTCATATTTTGTACATAAGAAATGTTTCTTCCATAAGACTAGAATATGTTTGTGAATCGTGTTACGCATGTGGATGATGATCTTATGTCCAGCTTTGGTCGCCAAATCCTTCGGCATGTCGCAGCCTGGTGTCCCGTGGGGGATTTGCATGGCTATAATTTTGTGCTGAGTTTAACTACATGTCAGGACATCATGTTCACTAATCGATCTATGCTGTCTCTAGAGAGTTCTGAAAAAGTTCTGGAAATAGCACTGTGAACATGAAATAGATACAGAATTCTTTTAAAAAAACCCAGAACTAATTTCATTAGTGTCAGTAGTAGTAAAAGTGGACGAGTTCATGTGAGCATCAGCGGATTGTAAAAAAGTTTCCTTATCGAAGCACGTATATGCAAGGGTAATTTCCCAGAACATTTAAGGAACGGGTCACAGAAAACGTTTAGAAAAATAAATGATTTTTCTGAAGGACCTTTGCTCATTCTCGTTCAGCCTCTGTTCTGGTGAAAATAATGGTCCGCGAACATTTCTAGATTTTGTCTTCCCTATTTCTAAGATAAGCAAATGTGGCTGCAATGCTTGGTTTGACTTTACGGTGCCTTATGTGGACGATTTAGAAAACGACTTTAGAGCGGTTGAAGTTTCTTTGAAAAATAAGAGCAAAACTCGGAATATCAAACCTCGATTGGGCTTTGAGCAAGCGCCTAACTGGTTTAAGAAGTCATCTGATTAAATGCTCTTAAATTACTATTCCAAGCGAATTACTAGTGTTAACTGGTTTTATAATCCATTGTTTTCTTAATAAGCAAACAATAGGTTGCTGTTACAGCACTTATTAATACATAATGACTGACGATTCGGCAGTTTCGGTCTCCTTAAAGTTTGAAAAAGTCAAAACGACATGCACTCGACTCAACCAAACATTTTCACAGCCCAAAGAGTAGACAAAACATAACACATAAATTTCCATCTGCATGATAAGCAGATTCTTCTAAACACGTGCTTTTTGCAAAACTCATAATAAAACTAGCTGAGATATAGGCGAAACGAAGGACTCGCGTGATGTAGTGGTGAGCGCGTTAGCCTCTGTAAACGGTAATAGTGTGTTCGTTCCCCACCGCAGACACTTACGGTCTGGAGTTTTGCAAATATCTCAACATCGTTGTAGTTGTATTTCGCATAATACCCCGCTGTAAAACTGCAGTGGGCAGAAAGTACCTTATGTGGACGATTTAGAAAACGACTTTAGAGCGGTTGAAGTTTCTTTGAAAAATAAGAGCAAAACTCGGAATATCAAACCTCGATTGGGCTTTGAGCAAGCGCCTAACTGGTTTAAGAAGTCATCTGATTAAATGCTCTTAAATTACTATTCCAAGCGAATTACTAGTGTTAACTGGTTTTATAATCCATTGTTTTCTTAATAAGCAAACAATAGGTTGCTGTTACAGCACTTATTAATACATAATGACTGACGATTCGGCAGTTTCGGTCTCCTTAAAGTTTGAAAAAGTCAAAACGACATGCACTCGACTCAACCAAACATTTTCACAGCCCAAAGAGTAGACAAAACATAACACATAAATTTCCATCTGCATGATAAGCAGATTCTTCTAAACACGTGCTTTTTGCAAAACTCATAATAAAACTAGCTGAGATATAGGCGAAACGAAGGACTCGCGTGATGTAGTGGTGAGCGCGTTAGCCTCTGTAAACGGTAATAGTGTGTTCGTTCCCCACCGCAGACACTTACGGTCTGGAGTTTTGCAAATATCTCAACATCGTTGTAGTTGTATTTCGCATAATACCCTGCTGTAAAACTGCAGTGGGCAGAAAGTACAAAAAAAAAAAACTAAATGCACCCTTTTGTTGTTTGTAAGTTTTATGATAGACTAGAAAACAAAGGCTGCTCTCCGAAATTAGAATGTTCTTGTCAAACAACCTCATAGAGAAGTGATGCGTGTAATTTCCATTCACAAGCGTGATAAGGTGTTGCTGCAGTCCCTGGACGACCTCACTTGCGGTGGCTACGTACCTTTCAGGAGACGAGATGCCGCTTTGGTTGAGTGTATCGAATCACCATCAATGACCATTAGATTACTATCGGAAATGGTGACCTTATGTTTTTTGTTGATTTCGTTCGCTGAAACTGAACACCAGGCGTGCGCCGTTTGACCTGAGGATGCTAAAATTCGCAGCGGTTGGGTTTTCGCGCGCAGCAAAACATGAATCTCCTTAGTTTCCAATCAGCCGAGGAGTGGTCATATCTACATTCATAGGTTTAATATGACGACGTAAGAAGCAACGCAAGTTATATCCATCTATCTGAGATCATTGCTAAAAATGCAGTGCTGCTTGAGGAGCTTGAAGTAAATAGAACAGGAGTCTTTCTCTAAATTTCTACGTTTGTTAGTGAAGATATTGGAATTGGCCCATGTTCTATAAATGCTCTATATTTCTCTTCGGAGACATCGAAACGGGCACGTCATTTGGAGTAAAGAGAAATTTGCATAATGGTGGATTACAGCAGTTCGATAACAACAAAACGATCCCCGTTGGAGTGTTGTGGTCGTGTGATTGAACCAAAAAGGAAGAGATGGAGGCGGAAGCATGATAGCTACGAGAAGCTTAAACTTTTGTTTTGCTGAAAAGATAGCTTCGAGGTCCTAAGTAGTTGGACATAATGGGACGAATAATTCATTTACTTTTTCCTGAAGCACCTAAATCTGATCTACAGCCTTGTGGAAGTCACTTCTTTAATAAGAAGAAAAAAAAACCATCGCATGTTGAATATGAAGGCAGCTCCCATTTAGAATTCCAACAATCGGATTTTTTGAACTGAGAAAGACTGAGGATTATGACTGCACAGAATGTTGCTAGTCATCTATTGAGGCTTCTTTATGAGAGCAATAGTTAAATAATGAAGTTCAGTTCATAGCTCTATACTCTCTATAAGCTTCGGATTGAAGGATTTCATTTCCTCAGTCACTGTAATTCACTAGAACGCTGATAACAGTTTCACTGATCGAATTCTGATGGGCCGTACTCGTCGTGAAATAAGGTGGCTCATACCTGTAGTTTGTAAATCATTCCTAATTCTTATTTGATCGTTCCGAGAACTTTTGCCTCTGTCCACTTTCCTACATGAATTCTCTTCTTGACAAGTTCGACTAGGCTTCATTCGAGCGTTGCATTGCATTTGACTGTTCACGGACTTTTCTTACAAGGGACGATATCCAGCGTTATTTAGAATCAGAAAGAATTGATAACGGTCGTACTAGTAGCAAGGACACTGCTCATTTAGAGGTCTAAACGCGAGCGCGATTAGTAGACCAGGGTGTGGTTGATGTGGATGCATGATGGATCACCAGACGCTCATCTGGTATCCGCTAGTCGCTCCGGGTGTGGCAAGTTCCACGTTGTAAGCCGCTTGTCAAGGTCACGAAAATGTCAGTTGTCAAATTTATGTTCGACGATCCCCTGACGATTAACACGATTACGGTGCAATTATTGGCATGGATTTGAATACGACCACTAAGCTATCCCACCAAGTTGGCAGCGTTATCATGCCGTTGCTTCCTTTATTTTGTATAAATGAAGGAAGTTCAGGATAGGTGTGGTGGCTATTTGCTACATGGGAACCATAAGTTTTGCATCTTTGCGCAGTGAGAAGCTATGAGATAAATCAGATCCTATCAACTCTACCAGATGTTAATCCTCTCAATGAAACTTCCTACACCTTTGTGACAAGTTTTTAAATGACGAAATAGTTTTGTTGTTTTTAGGAAATTTAAAGTTTCCATGATTTCAGTAGGCCTCGGTTATCGATTCGGTGGACATGGTCTGCATTCAGCTGATGACAGTGACCATTTCAAACTACTGGAAGCCGATGGCGACTCGTTGCTGGTAGGAGCTCGGTGAGTGAAATTATTTATTCTCATTCCTTGTTTGAAAGTGGTATTGCTGAAGTTAAAGCTTTCCTTTCATTCTTACCTGGCTTTGTTTGACGGAAACTGTTAACGGTGGAATACGATGCCCTCATAAGTGAGTAAAGGGTTATCCATAAATCTCCTGAATCTACTAAATATTGATGACATACAAATATAGTCCTGTTTTTCTCTTGTGTTTACGTGATCGTAAGCGAGTGAAGTGCATCGAGGTCAACTTGGTTTACTCAATTCGAGATAGCAGTTGAGTTGAGAGTGTTTGCGGAGGCTTTGACACACAGCCAATGAGTGTGAAGTTTTCTGGTGAAGTGTCCTTCATAGTGAAGGCTAACACAGCCATTTTCATATATCTCAGTGAAATAATATTTTTTTTTTGATTTTGGTATAGAAAAGCTAACGTATCCCACGAAGATTTCGAATGTTTCCGTCGTTGTTGGAGTTGTAGAGGTTTGTTCTATAGAAGGTTGGACTTGAAATAGAAGTCACTTCTTGTTAGGTCTAAAGAGTCAGATATTTTTTTGTTTGGATTGTTTTTTGACTTTGAAGTAGCATTGTTAAAAGCTGCTACACAAGGTGTTTAAATTCTATCCTTCATTGCTGTTTGTTAAAAGTGTGATATGATTCATTACCTACTGGTCCGATTCACAATTTGTTGCCTTCAGTTGATGATTCAGCTCCCCCTGAATGAATCCTCATAATTTAATATTTATAAGGGAATTATTAAATTTTCACTGAAGAATGTAGGTATTCTCCCTATGTGGGATTGAGTTTGAGAAGGAATTTTCAAGAAGCAGGTTCCATTCCAAGAAGATTTAAGTGCTTTCCAATGTTTCTTTGGATTTTATGTGATAGCTATCTCTTCGCTTCTGAATCATCAGTGTTAATTTATGTTACCGTCGTTGATGGTTCTGGGCTTTAGCTGACCAATTTAGGGCCATTTTGTGGTGTTATATGACGACACCATAACGGACGACGCATAAACAGTTTCAATTAGATGACCGGCAATTGTTAGATTGATGGTGGACGAATGCACAAGCCACAAAATTATTATGGTGGTGAAGAGTAACAAGATTATCTACATCCACTGGAGGTTCCAACCGATGGGACAGGCGGTAGCAATGTGCACTCTTGCGCATCTTTGCTCGCATTTTCATAAAGGCGTTAATTTCTGAGGGAATCGATACCATCAAGCATCGTAGAGGTGATTGAAAAATGCAAACATATCTGACCTGTGAAATGGTTTACGGTGGCCTAGCGATCTAGCAAATCAGCGCTGCTCTGCTCCAAAACAAGTCTGGCACCGACCTGCCGATCCCGGGGCGATGGAGATCTTGGACAGCCCAGGCTCTAAATCGAACCGGCGACCGATGTAGCGTTTATAGCAGGTCACCTCTTACCACTGTGCTACATGCGGCTCTACATTTTGATAGGTGCACGGAGGACCTGAAATATTCCAGTGATAGGGTATGAGACGAACTAGGAGCAGAACGAGTTATAGGATTCTTGAGAAATTTTCAACTAATGTATACTGAAGTTATTAGTGCTCACTCTGTTTGCGTCTAAGGAATTCTTTTTGTTGTCTATAGCAATGTTATTAAGTTAAACTGAATATTATGGTATATTGAAAGCGGTGGTCGCCACTTTACTACATCCTTCGTTCACAGATTTGACACCATACATCTACCAAAAACTTGCATAACTCACCATCACTAAAGGTGCTTAGTTCTGTTTCAACTTGTCTAACTATTCGATCATCTGAAAGAAGTCGTTTTGCACTCGTCAGACGAGCCCTTCAGCCTCATTTGCGTCTAACGCATGAATTCAATTCTTAGGCGCTTCTAATCGTTCTATTCGATTAATACGAACAGCGTCGGATAGAAAATACGTTGTATTCTCTCTAAATGTGCAACTATTATTGTACACTGGAAACTGTGCAGCTGTTCTACCTGAGCTTGTTAGCCAATGGGTAATGCAGAGCTCGGACATTGCAGTTTTCTTTTTGATGACAGTGTTGAACGTCCAGTGTCCAGAATGTCTTGGAATAATCTCCTTTAATCCTGTTTGGCTCTCTGTTTATGAAAGTCACACGCTGCGCGCAGTTTTTGCTCGCAGTGTACGTTTCCAGTTCAATTTCTCGTTATCGGTCATCGTATTAATACGGAGTGGTGACAGTTGATAAAATGTAGTTGTTATGGTGGACTGTTTATCTAACGAATCCAAAGGAGATAAGTGATTGGGAGAATCTAAATTGACTACGAAGAAGCGTTATATGTAAGCTCGATTTCATTAAAGGGACGTCGTGAGGACTTTTAAGGCTAACAGCTTGTTTACTGCAAACAGCATGGTTCTTCCACGTTTTTCATATGGTCACCTGGAAGTCCATTAATTGTCCGGTAGTTCTATCTGTCACTAGTAGAGTCTATTCTACTTATTGCTCACCATGGCTCTTCACTCCAAGGACACGAAAATCATTGCTTCACACTTTTACTACATGGCGCCTTGTTTCCAGCCTTTTTAGCTGGAACTACCCACAGGTAGTTTGCCAGATTTTCTTGGTTAGTGATAAAGTTTTTTATTAGCCAGCCAAGCTGAGGAGACGTGAGACTTATTTGTTGCAAGTAACTTCGAGTCTGTCCTATGTATAATACTTCAGTCACTTGATTGCAGCTATTTGAAGAAATCGATATGCAGGCAATTTACATACCCAGAAACATATATTTGACTCTAAACGTGAATACAGCTACGTATATAAGTAGATTTGACACTGCAAAGATATGAAATCCATTCTCTGAACCCACCAATGTCTCAGGGTGAGTATATTTTCGCTCTTGGTCTACTTTTCAACCTCTATCCAATGTTTGTGAAGGTTTCGTATCTCTCCAACTAACCAGAACGATGTCCTTCGCATGATAGAGTTTTGCTTATTATAAAAAAGGATAAAGCTGTCGGCGTTGATCAATCCCTGAAGGATGTGCCATGCATTCGACTTCATTAAGTATCGATGGAGGTGATTGAATGCATATCTGGCTTTTACAATGACTTGCGGTGGCCTACCGATGTATCGAACCAGTGCTGCTATTCTCCCAGACAAGTCTGGCACCAATTTGGCGACCTCGGAGGGAGAGAAAGCTTAGTGGGCCATGGGCGTGGGGATCGAATCCACGTGTGTTCTCAGTGGCGCCTCCAACCATTGTGCGACACGCGCCCTCTGCTTACTATATGCGTTAAAATTGCCGAAGTGTTGGCATTGGAAGAGATAACTCTAGGAAAAGTCTAGTTTTTTAAGAGTTCTGTATAAACTTTTGTAAATTTTCGAGGTTCTACTATCTACTACTAGTTCTACTACTACTATTTTGAAAGCGTTTGTCGTAACACACAGTTTTGATTATAAGGACTGCAGTAACTCCCACGTCAGACTTTCTATTAACCTCGGCATTAATTGAATAATTCTTCCTACTTAAGTAGAAAGAATTATGAGGACTGCGTTGATAGTGGAATCAATCAGCATCGATTGATTTTTGAACTGTCGAAATTGCATCGTTCAATGACACGCGTCGTTTGGCACGAGGCGAGCCTGACGAGGTCGCCCGTTTGCCGGAAGGTGATAGGAGGCAGGGATCTGGCAAACACATCATACTTCACATTAAGACAAGATGTCATTATAAGTAATGAGGGACGAAGGTTGGAAACACATTCGCATTCCAACATTTGTTCAAGCCTGCCGTCGGTTCGTAGGCGAACACCATAATTGCAGAAACCTGCTGCGTCGTTAGCGTTCTCACATGTCGCACTATACGGTTGTGTTCTCTTTAATATTATTATTTAATATTATTGTTTACTTCTTATTTTGCACAACCCAACAGCATATGTGGCGACCTCAGGATTTTTGCATTCGATTGGTTTCCTCGCATTCAGGCCCATTTCTATGTACGGGAGGGAGCCGACAGACCACACACAGATAAGTCTCGCACCGATTTTTCCACCCGGAAATGTTAGAAGACTTACTGGATCCGGGCACTGTCCGACCACTACCTTCATCGTACTGAGCGATTTTAATACCGCTTCGCTACCCCTCCCTTTTCGTTAATACTAGAAGCAAAAAACCATGTTGCTGCGAATTTAAGCACATTTTGACGGCTACAGTAATAAGATTCAGTGATAATAGTATGCAAATGCATTCATAAGAAGGAGAACGCTGCATCCTAGTGCTGTAGCGCAATTGGCAGAACACGGAGATTTTGACTGTTTGTGATACTTTAAAATAATTTTGGCGCTAGTTAATCCCAATGAAATGTGTAGGTTGTCACCGACACAATCTAGATTTGGAAGGTGTACTGATTTTGTAGGTGGAGGTAGATACGTTGTGAATCGAGTGGTGTTTCTTTATCTTTAATTTTAAATATATTTACTTGCATACTTGGATGGCCCGTCTTCGCTGGTTGTGCGGGTCCCTGCATAAATTTTCATTTTTTCGGAGTTTTTTTGGTTTAGCCACTGTGGTTTCCTGGAGTCCCGAGGTCAGCCTAGCCAAAGTCTGCCCGGGTCGTCACCACCACAGGCAGTCATAGCACTTGGATTAGAGGGAGATTAGCCACCATGCTACTAGTTTGGTTTCAGGACGGTAGTGGATCCTGGTATTGGTTTACTCTTAGCTGAGTTTCTGATGGAAACGCCGGACTCAGCTTGGGCGGCCCTGCCGGGGCAACAAATCTCCCAGCTGCACATTGCACCCCAACATCCGGGAACACCTTCCAGCCATGATGAGGAGGTAAACCATTGGGAGAAATTTGAAGCATAACAGCTTTTTATTGAGAACGGCAGTTGTATAGGAAAAATCACTGAGCTCCGTCGTTTGTTTAAAGCTGTCGTCGCTTCAGTGTTGTTTTGTTCACTGTAATTACAGTATGTAAATGTGATTGCGGTGAACACAATAGCGTAATTTATCGTAGAAACGCTGTTTGTAGAGTAACCCTCTGCGGGTGACCCAGCATCTGCTCATGGATATACACGGCACATTCATTATGTAAACGAGACATCAGCTCCAAAGCTGCTTAGACAGACGAGGTGAAAACCATATGCAACAGAAGCCGCTTTCAAATGTCCTTCCTGTCAGGTATAGCATTTGCGAGAAGCACTTAAGCTTTAACTAAGCTACGCTTCTCTATATGGATGGGATCTCGAATGAAAATCGCTAACGACGCTAACTAACTTGCCGTATTTCTTTATGAGTTTTAGTATTTCGTCGTCAAGATAATGGTTAAGCTCATTATACCCCAACTACACTGTGCAAACCCATAAAGTGTAAAGTATCTCATCATCAGTGAGGTAAACTTTAAGTTATCAGTGTATTACAACGAGGGAATAATTGTTGCGCGATTCCAACTACTGGGTGCCCAGTCCATAGCCTAATCGCTGGTAAGTGCCTTACAAAAACGACGAGGTTACTTGACATCTTTTGCTCGGTCCTTCTTTATTTACTCTTTGAATTGTGTTTTGGAAACTTTTCAACGGAGTGATGAACTTTTCCAGTACTACAAAATAAATAAACTCCCAAACGTCACGCTTTTCCTTCACGACTTACAGACTGTGACACAATTTATTATTTTAGGAAACCTAGAGGACTGAGAACACCTGTGAATGTGGTAGTTCGACTGTGTTTATACCGAATTAGGGAATCAGTCACACGTTGATTAGCATGAGGTTTAGCGTATTGTGTGTGATGCGCACTGCGGGAGGCACACAGGTCGCTATGGTGAGGATGATGATTCGGCATAAACTAGGAATAGAAATCAAACAGGGGAGCTGCGAATGTGAGAGCATGAGAAAGTGGCTTTACAGTTCTTATTGTGGTTTATGTTATTAACTGATTTTAATTACTGATAGGCCATCTGTGAAGCGTGGAAACACGTCTTTGTGGTCGGTGTTGGTCAGCACCAAATGACCTGCTCTGATCCATGTTTTACGATTCTAATGTACAACCAAGCCAATCAAGTACTTATGTGAGCTAAATGAAACGTTCCGTTTTCTAACGCTTCTAGTGGACAATTGATAATATTGAGAACAAGCTGCAAAAAAAAACGAATGACACTACTAAGTTATACGTGAGCCACTTCACCCATATAGCAATATTCATCTCCAGATGGTTTGTGTTATGAGTAAGTAATGCTGCAGGAATGGCCCCTTAGTGGTAAGGTCGGCGTATCTACAACCATTTTACTCATTCATTTCCGAAAACGTTTAGCAAATTAGCTCTATCTAAATGTTTAATATTGAAAAAAGGATTATTTGATGTGGACCAGTTGTCGAAACATGGTGCATTCGTAGTACTGCTGATGTTTGTACTTACTTGGATACTTGGATGGCCCATCTTCATTGGTTGTGCGGGTCTCACCATAATCTCCATTGTCGGAGTTTTGCTGGTTGAGCCATTGTGGTTCCTTGGAGTCCCGAGGTCAGCCTAGCTAAAGTGTGCTCCTGGTTGTCACCACCTCAATCAGCCGGATCAGAGGGAGGTTTGCCATCATGCGACTAATTTCATATCAGGACGGTGGCGGATCCTTATATTGGTTTACTGGCATTAGTGCTGTTATTAACTAAGTTAAAAGGAGGGGACCTCTAGTCCACAGAATTTATTAGATATTTTTGTAGCTATAGTACATCCATGATAGGTCGCGGTTCTCGTTAATGGATGTTACCATGTTTTATTCGGTATATTTTTACTAGTATCCTTTGGAGCTTTATAATGTAAGTAACTTTTTTAATAAACAGCGAGGATTTGTTTCATTGGTACTGTGCTTTCACTTATTTGGTTTCAGGTGTTCCCGAACAGTCATTTATTCCATATTAGTTTGTTCAACTAAAGACCTGCTTTATCTGTTTGTTTAGCCTATTTTCCAAGCTTCTTTTGAAAATTGTTCTCGCTTCTCTATTGTTCTTCTATTTACGTCCTTGAGAAGATCTGGAACCGCATGGACACAGAACTACGAAGTTCAAGTGATGAACTTCCCACGGCGAATCCAGCGGGCATCCTATGGGGTATGTACTCGTTAAAAACAGCTCAAATAAAGGCGCTTGTGCGAAAAGTGTAACATTCTCGATCCCCTTAGGTGAACGAAGCCCAAAGGATATATCTGATTGACATGACATCTTGCTAAGCCCCTGTTGAGTTTTCACTTGTTGATTAATTGGATTGTAGGTTTTACAAGCAGGATTTCAATAGATTTAAGTCAGCCTAAGCGTTTCTATGGCCTTCATTACTCGTAATACTCGAGGAGATTTTTCGCAGTGGCATTACGTTGTCGATAATCGAATTTGGCGCGATGGTACAAGGTTGCAGCAGGCGGTTCTTCCCATAATTACAGTGTGAGTGACGGGAGTTGATGCCCGCTGGAGGCCAAAGCCCTACGCTGAGGAACGGACGCAAAGAACGTCGTCTACCCCCCGGTGTGCTCCGGAAGGTTGCGCAAGAACGCCGTCTCTTCTGCAATAAGAAAGCATCTCTTATTTGCGACCGAGTTCGGGAGCAAACTGATGGCACCGCAGAATTTCTCGTTTTTTTTATTGCACCGGAAAATAGAATATGCGCTAGAGAAACAGAGAGCATTAAAAGAGTTCTGCTTTTTTGTCGTGAAGGTGTGGTCTGGTTAAGAATGTACGTCGGAATCTGGATAATAGCTCGATATTACCGGGTGTTTGCAAACAAATCGATATTATGCTGTAATTTCTGTAACCCACTTTTTCGGGTATTTTTCGCAAGAAAAATAAGAGAGATTGGTGTAGCTGTTTTTCAATTCTGGTGATACAAAAGCATTCGTGCAGTATATCTCCCTAATACATTTCAGTGAATCGTGTTTTCTTGCAATTCGGCCCGTCACGCTGATCCGATAATTGGCGTACACTGCACAGCTTTGGCTTCTGGATGCGTGACGTCCTGGCAGGCAGCGAAATTGGTCGGTCTTCATTCGGGAAAAACCGTAATGTTTTGCTTGGTTGAGACGACTTTGGAGGATAATACAGAAATTGCTCGTGTTTATGAGGTCCGTTGGCACGCATCATTGCTTTACTAGGGCTGAGAAATCGTCCAGCTGGTAACGGCGTTGTGAAAATTCATGGGTGGCTATCCTGAAAAGGTGAAGTTCAATTTACCGAAAGAGATCCAAACGATATCATTCGTTTCTTGATGGGTTCTTTCGGTGTAGTTGCGTGCTGTTTGCAATAACTGATGTTGATGAGTGGTAGAAAAACAATACAAACGTGATATGTTTTTCTCTAAGTTTCGTCCAGTTTGGGCTAGTACGAATTGTTGCTTTGTTTTCGAAATTTTTAGTTTCTTTGTCTCACGCCGACATTACTGATGTACTCAATCCACCACCGTTGAAGGATAGCCTTCTTGCTGGCAGCGGTGTCATGACTGAAAATCTGCACCCAGCTACGAGTATTTGTTGATTCCGTTTGGAAGCGACATATATTTTCATCTTTTCCTGTTGACATAGAAAACCGCTTCTCTGTCATTCGTTCGACGTAAATACGCATCGAGTCAAGTAGCGAGGGAACATCTAGATGATCTCAGCAACTTTTCTATCTACCAGTGCCATCAGCAGTCAACCGTTAACGGAATTGACGGGACGAACTCCCATGGTGTGGTGATGAACGCGTTAACCCCGTAAATGGGTGATAGTGTGTTCGATTCCCACTGCATACACCTGCGGTCCGGAGCTTTGCAAATATCTCAGCATCGTTGTGATTGATCTCGCAAAACACCGTGCCGTAAAAATTGTACTAGGTAATAGATAAAAAAGTAAAATATCTAGAAAATGTTAATTAAAGATTTCCTTTGCTATATGAGTCGGACTTGGCTGCTTGAATGAGTCGTGTTCGTTAAATTTACCGACCATAGTATATTCTCCAGTTTAAAAATATATCATTCCTTGGCGGAGTACTTTTTCATGGAATCTTAAATTACACGAGAATTTTCCCAGGTGTCCATCTGAGGTAATGGTGAAACTGACCATTATGATGCTAGGGAAAGTTTACCATTATGAATCAGAGGGAGGTTTAATGTCGCATAACTTCGGTTTTTATGGCAACGACAAATCTTTTCACCTTATCTGGGCTTTTAGGCGGTGCTTTCGGAGTTCTTCTTGAGTGACGTTGTCGGGAGACCAATCGCATGGGAATCCCATGCTGTGCGTCGATACTCAGAAATCCTCTTACATGAGCATATGACAACAGGAAAATTAACTTCAAAATGCCGTCTAGTCAACAATACATGATTTATTGATAAAATTCATGTGAACTTCGAACCACTGATCATTCGTAGAGATTAATCGAATCTTAATAGTATCATATTTATCGCGTTTAATCCCTTTAGTAACCAAACGTTCCAAATCGCCAACGATAAACCCATAGTTATTTCTATTTCACGGGATACATTTACAAGTGATGCGTCAGGCTCTCCAGCAAACGTGAGGTCTAGTTGTTGTTGTTGTTGTTGTTGTTGTTGTTGTTGTTGTTGTTGTTATTGTTGTTGTTGTTGTTGCTGCTGTTGTTGTTGTTGTTGTTGTTGTTGTTGTTGTTGTTGTTGTTGTTATTGTTGTTGTTGTTGTTGCTGCTGTTGTTGTTGTTGCTGTTGTTGCTGTTGTTGTTGTTGTTGTTGTTGTAGTCGGCAACCGCCTCCTATTTAAGTACTTCCCGGAATTCAGGGGCTTTTCAAACTGTGTACACGTAAACATATTTACGCGCATATGTATGAGTATAATTGTGTATACGATAAATATGAAGCAATCCGCAGCAATCGTGACAGAAAGTCTACACACTGAACCCACTGCGCACTAAAATTGACTAGAGGAACATGACATTTGACGGTCCTTTCAACACCCTCTTGTGTACCACTTGAATTGACGTCGTGTTTTAATTTTTTTAAAAACTAATCAGTTCGAAATTTCTCACACGAAGACAACTTATCCTCGGCAATGTAATATAATGCCATTTCTTTTTCCTTCTTCACTATGCTGGACGTTATGCTCAGTTTAATATTTTCTTCTTGAGCAAAAACGAAAACGACAACGAACATTCCTAATAACAAAATTTATTTTATACTAGCTAAGGTTCAGGCGGTTTCGCCTTCCTCAGAGCCGTTTTATTCTTTAGAAGGCTTCTAGTTATTGTTGGAAACCAGCCGCGCAAAGTTTCACATGGGCAAGAAATGTCGTTAACCTTCTTTGTTGTTTTCGTTGTTGCTGTTGTTGTTGTTGTTGTTGTGGTGGTGGTGGTGGTGGTGGTGGTGGTGGTGGTGGTGGTGGTGGTGGTGGTGGTGGTGGTGGTGGTGGTGGTGGTGGTGGTGGTGGTGGTGGTGGTGGTGGTGGTGGTGGTGGTGGTGGTGGTGGTGGTGGTGGTGGTGGTGGTGGTGGTATGTTAGTGTTCGAAGAACCTGTCTTATCATAAAGTTGGGCTTTCAAAGTCTTTTCATTCTCGAGAACAAGAAAAAGTATATGTCGTGTTGTCAGGAAAAATTACTATGTCATTCATCACTACATCCCATACTTTCACATCTTAGAAGTAAGGCCATGATGGGAATTCAAACATTGCCTACCTGTCGCAAACATGGACGTGGTAGATGTTCACAGAAAACATTCATCACTCTCCTCCAAACCACATAAATTGCACTTTAGAAAGTGACATCTGAAGAACTGAACGATAAACAGAGAGCTTCATCAGTTGTAAGAGTTGATAGAGCCATTACTGAGACTTGTTCCCTAATAATTAGTGCAAAAACTGGTATATGAGGAAGCTTATCTGGACTAGAACCAGCTGCCTTTAGACGTTTTTCTTCTTAGACGATATTATTTGTAGTAAACAAGTAACGAATGTGGTGGAAATAGTTTTATTTTCACCAGACCACAATTTTTACGCAGCTTTCATTCATCCTTATTTTTGCACCATCTCATTGTCCTCTTTCAGCAATGCAGTCTATAATCTGTCACTAACGACTCTAAGTGTCCATCATGTGAGTTATTTATCAAATTTTGTTTGAACTTTCAATGATTTGATTGCTGTATTTACACAAAAAGGCATAGTACAATAAATATTAAGGTAAATACGAAATGTTATTTTGCTTCTTTACTTACGCACAAGCTGACGTTTCGACAGATTTCGCCTTCCTTGGGTTGGGCTACGTAGGTGTTTGGCTGGGTAGATTTCCGTCAATTTGACCTTTCCAAGCTCTGAGGAAGGTGAAATCCGTCGAAACGTCTCGTGTTTTCTAAATAAGAATATAAAGAATTGTTTGATTTATGCCTAGATTAATAGAAAGTCGGTCGTGGGAGTTATTAAGGTAAACGTCTTACCTGTTTCACATTCAAAAACATGTCAAGAAGAATTTCTAATATATGATCAGATTCAGAATCTCTGAGTGGATGATTGGTTATGTGGACGGATTGTTTACAATATATCCAAACTAGTAAATGTAATGAAAAAAGTTGTTATTGATCTTGTGTTTTGGTTAAAATTGTACGAAGTAGCATGTAAATCAATAAATAATTCCACTGTTTACGACATTCAACGCCAGAAGTAAATCCCCCTATGGCGACTATGAATAAAAACAGTTATTTAAAGCTTACGAGTACTGTAGCAATATACCTGTTATTTGATATTTCAGAAGATCGACTGGAAACCACCAGCTGATGTGATTGAGGAGTGTTTGATGAAGGGCAAATTAAAAGTGAGTGCCCGTGCAAATAAATTATGAGAAAAATTGTTCGAATACGTCATTGAACAAGGGATGGAAAAAATAATGCGTTCGGCGTTAGTGCGTACATTCATTTGATTTTACCAAATGTCCTAAATGGTGATTGAATGCATGTATGGCTTGCACAATCACTAGCGGTAGTCCCCGGATTAAGTCAGTGTTTCATACCCCACGCAGATATGGGGCCGAACTGCCGGTCTCGAAGGGATGGCGGGCTCGGTGCTCAGAGCACGGGTTACAACCAAGCACTCTGTGTGCATTTCCTGGTATCTCTAAGTACTGCGCTGCGTGCTTCCATAACTACTTGATATCTGACTAGTTAAACATTAAAAATGTGATCGTTTGTGAAATGTAACCACAATGGTGCTGGGATATTTGCAAAACTACGGCAGCTATAAAAGTACTACATTGTCATACTATCGTTCATGCTATAGCTTCAACTTAACAGGGTTCAGTACCGATTTGTGCTTCCCAGATCCCGTTGACGGATGATTGCTGATAGCACCTATAGGTTAAAACACGTCTGAGAGAAAGGCGAAACGAAGGACCCGCAGTGTATGGCGGTGAACATGTTAGCCACCGGAAAAGGTATATACCGGGTTCGATCACCACCGCAGACATCTGTGGTCCGGAGACTTTGAAAATATCTCAGCATTATTGTGGTTATATTTCACATTGTACTCTGTCACGAAAAAGAAATAGGCAGTAAATAGGAAATACTACATTAGAATCGTTATGTTGTTGGATTATTACGCAATAATAATGCGAAGCGTGCTGAGTTATGCCTTTTATTTTGGGCTTTTGTGGAAACGTATAGTTCAGTGGTTAGAGGTCCCACAATATAAAAGTGATCATTAGTTCTATCCTACTCTTGCGCGGCTTTAATTTGTAGTCGCCAGGGTGCTATCAAATTTGTCTAGGAGGACCGTAAGTTACTGTGTAGTGTGTGCAAATATGCATACACTCATTTTTAAAGTGCTACGAGTGAAGTCGAATGCATGACAAATCTTTAGTGATTGAGCCATGTCAAAGGCTTCGTCGTCCATGTGTTTTTTTTCTTATGTGACTCTTTTTTCACAGTGGTGCACAACTTTTCGTTAACAGCAAATAATACTTGAAAAATCGAATAATCGAACAACTTCACGGGTATTGTGTAGTGCTTCTTGACGGACAGTAGAAAGGAGGTTTCCCATAGAGAAAGTCGTTTGTGTTTTTTCGTTTTCTAGAAATTAATAAACTGCCTTGTATCGATTGTTCCAAAGGTTTTTCAAAGCCACAAATTCAAGTTATAAGTGACGAATAAGGCTTAGGTTTCTTTTCTCTACAAAAAAGCTACTGTGCTGACTTTGTCGATGGCATACTATGTGTAAATCTACAGTTACGCAGTTATAATATGTGATAACCTGTGAAGGATAGTGTTTGAACGGGGAGCCGATAAGCAGCTAATATCAATTTCAATCGACTGTATTTTAGAGCGACTGTCAGAACTACATCCGAGTGCTGGCTCGTCAATCTTCTGGTAAAGCGCTGATCTGTGGTACGCATGCTTTCTCGCCAAAATGCCGAGAGTACGTGTACTCGAATGCCGACGGCACTCTGAAGAACGTTCGACAGTTCGACGGAATGGTACGGTAGCACACCACGTTCGTTATCGGACGGAACGGACGGAATGTTTGAACTTCCGTTAAATGGTCACACGACTGATTTGGAATTTTCACGTCCACCTACCAATACAAGGAATACTTGGAATTTCATATTCTAAAAGTCTTTTTTCCCTACTGGATAAATAAGTGACGTTGGAGAGACTAAACATTTTTGCTTCGTTATTTTCTCAACCGACCAAATTCTAGGAAATAAAAATACGGAAGAATTTCATATGCTACGTATTCTTCTTCGTGTTCTAACCTTGCACACGCTTAGGGCATATCACCGTACGATCCACGTGATAATTCGACCGTCGTATATTTGCCGGAGACAAATGAGATATATACTGGCACAGTGTCAGACTTCGTGGGCAACGATCCACTGATCTATCGGAAACGAATCAGTGACAATGATCGCGATAACGGCATTCGAACGCAGCGCGATGACGCCAGAGTTTTAGACTGTAAGCTTTTATGCTGTTTTACTGTTACTACTACATTAACAAACCTTTATCATTACGGTTATGTAGTGTACATTTGCAAATTATACGTTGCATCTGCTTTGTAGCTCCAAACTTTGTTGGTTCGTTCGTATACAGAGAGCACGTATACTTCTGGTATCGAGAGCGAGCAGCTGAGGCAATGGATAATAACGAGGAGCGTCAGGTACTGTCTTTAGAGTTTTTTATTATTCTTTTAGATTATTCGGTAGCGGGATAGTTAGGTAGACACCAAGAGACAACAGCGGAGCACCTGAATTAACTTTTTGCTAAGATTCTGGAGTTGCCGTTAGGTCGTCCTCTTTGAATCAATCCTTCACTATTTTAGATTTACGCTCGTGTAGCTCGGGTTTGTCGTAATGATAAAGGAGGTGCGAAACCAGCAAATGAAAGGTGGACTTCGTTTATGAAGGCAAGGTTAAACTGTTCGCTGCCATCAGCTACTCCCTTCTATTTCAATGAGCTCAGTGAGTTGTATTCTCTTTAGTGCACCTTGCATATGTCATCTACAATTGCTTAGTTACTCGGTAAATCGAGTGAGCACTGCTGAAATCGCCATTTATTTGTGCTTCCAGCCAACTTGATCTTTGATTATACGAGTGATATTAGTCTTGATTTGAGGATTTTACTTTTAACCTTTTCTAGCTAGGAAATAGATACAGTTAGTTCGTCGTACTCTGTCACTGCATGGTTCACTCTATGCTGTGTGTGCGAATGAAGAGGGAACTTCTCAACTTAGTTGGCCTCTTCTAGGATTGAGCCTAGCTGTTGTACATCACAGTTGACACTCAGTAGAGCATGCCAACCAATATAAGGCGATAAACCATTGAGAATTCCATGAGATTCACTCTCCATAATTGTAGAATGGAACTAATATTTTGTCTAAAAGACAATTTAGTGTTTTATTAAAATTGTCTTTTAGAAATTTTTTAGAAAGTCTTTTAGAAAAAAAATTTAGAAAAAAAAAGAAAAAAGAAAAAATTGTGCTCTATATTGTTAACTACACACGGCGGTTATAAGGGTTTTTTTTCATGTGGAGACAACGTCTCTTAAGAATTCCATTGGTATTTCTAGTTCCATTGCCGTGGACATAACCTCTAAGAACTGCCACACTAGAGAATCTGTATGTTGGTGAAGTCATGAAACTTCTTAACACTTAACATTAAAACTTATCGAAGTGTACCTATAAGATGTTGCAATTCGAAACCGTTTCAATTTTCTCCTTTTAGAAGCGGTTTCGGAACCGATTGCGACTTCGATGAACGATCATCGTGTATATGCCGTTTTTTCCACTCCGGATTCAGATGTACGAATGAGCACAGTGTGTGTGTTCTCAATGAAACGAATACGAGAAGAGTTTGATTACGGTACATTCAAACAGCAGGTCGGAATTTCATAATGTGCAACCACTTTGATAAACAGCTAAAGTGTTTTAAATCTGTTTAATTGTTTTAGCGCACTGTGAATTCCTTATGGGTACCGTATAATCGTAACGAAATCCCCCGACCTCGACCAGGTGCCTGTGTCCCAGATTCCACTAAATTGCCTGAAGCTACGGTGTCGTTCATTACGAGGACACCGCTAATGCATCGAGCTATCGAATCGTTAAGCGGTCCTCTGCTGATAGAGGGTTTTGATCGGGGCGATCTTACCCAGATCGCAGTTCTGCCACATGTGAGTTATTTTGTACTATAGGTGTTATTATGGTCATTTTGTGACAATGATGATAATAGGAAAGAAATATGAGCGGTTTATTTGTGATTTCTTGCGATGCTTCGCTCCAACGAATAGTTACAGGTTGTTGATCAATTGTCTTCGTAGTTGTAACTACAATCACGTGCATTTCTGCGTTATAATTGCTGTAGAAAGACAAAAATTCTGCAAAAAAGTATAAAATGGAAGGTTTCCGATAAAAATTTGCCCATTGTATCCAAAAGTTTAGGTTGATTCTGTGAACGGCCAGCTTTATGATGTAATTTATCTCGGCACGTCTGACGGTCGCGTACTGAAGCTTATCGAAACCGTCGGTAATACAACAGTAATCGAATCTGTCACCGTATTCGCCAGAACAGTACCAGTGGTCAGATTAATGGATGGTGTTAGTTTCTCATTGTTCTGAATGCCTGTATTTCGGTTACGGTACAGGTAAATCTGTTGACAACCCCTCGAGAGTTGGTGGTACTGTCTTCTGATGAAGTGGCAACGATCGACGTACATCACTGTAACGAACCGGACTCCTGTAACCGCTGCGTGGCGTTGCAGGATCCACATTGTGCATGGGATCAGACCATAGCCAGGTTAGTTTTCGTACCAACGTGGTTTGAGTCTTCATAAGCATCTTTAATATGGAACTGGACTAGAATACAAAGCATTTGTCTAAAATATTCCAGATGCGTGAATAGAAACTCTTGGAGTGGCGGTCATTTCATACAGAACATTGTGTTCGGCCAATCAGAACAATGTCCAGAGGGAATTGTGATCTCTGAGGAACTTAGCGATGGTAAACACATAAATTAGCCCATTTTTATATCAGATTCATTTTTTAAGAGTTGTTCTGTAATTAGGTACAAAGAGCGATCCTGGTTTTTTCTATCACCGATAGAGTCATCTCTGCCTTGAAAATTTGCCTAAAGGGTTGCAAAAATGACTTAACAGTTGTTAGTAATCGCGCGGGTGATTACATAGGACAGCAGCAATGAATTGAATTCACTGTGGAAAATAATTAGTATTAACTAATAGTTAACCATTATAACTATTATTTCTGTTGTAACTAGTATTAACTTTCCAATGAGCGTTTTACGATCCCTTCGAAACAGCTCCAGAGCTGTTTTCAAGGTACATTTTGTAGTACTTGTAAACACCGACTTTTTTTTTTACTCTACCGCAAGCTCGCAAGTACTTTTCATGCTAGTTGGTAGGTTTACGAGCGACGTTCAAGTAGAAATACTCTATGATTGCGCAACTGGCAGTGGTCTGGTCTGACCTCATTTTTCTTAATTGCCGAATGTTATCCACTTATTTTCAATGTCATAACGCCGTAAATGCGTACTTGATTTGGTAGTAACGATAATAGTTATTTGACGAGAGCAATTATCGATACATGTGAGCATGACGTCCATCACTCACGTTTCGTGACGGGACCCACCATCACCCAATGATTATATGAGACTTCCGGGCCAGATTGCGCCATTACGCATTAGCGGAGCGACCTTTGTGTGTAGCCGAAACGAAGGTCATGTATATTTAACGAATGTTTGCTTACCGTTCTTAAATACTACGGCTGACTTCTGTAGTAAAAAAAAACGGGCGAATAAACGCAAGGGCATGCTTGTGCTGGCATCGGTTAAAAATTTCTGGACTGTTATTACTTGGAGCTTTAATTTCCGATTTTTCTCGAAGATATATTTTATGTGTTAATTTTCATTTGCTGCCTATTCTTTTTTTATGGCAGAGTATCATATAAAATACAAGCACAACGATGGTGAGACACGAACAAAACTAGGAACCTCAATTGGGCTTCGAACCTGCAATTGCCTTTATCGGAGGCTGACGCGCTGTCCATCACACCAACCAAGACCCGTCCTTTGAATTTCTGTCAGCCATCTTTTCACTCTCTCAGTTACTCTTAATATATTGTGTATGTTCCTTTTACGAATTCTCTAAGATATGATAGCATGCCTAACAGAGCAATGAAAATCTAAGCAGACAATGTCGCGATCTTCTTTGCGTTTGAAATGAAGAATGTTTTGTTCAGAACCGAATTCTGAACGAATTGTTGAAAATCGACGAGGGACTCACTCACCTGAAAGTCTGTTCCTGGCCTGTAGTCTGTCCGCCCTGATCGCATTAGTGATAGGATCATTTGTAAGTTTGAACTTGTCCCTATTTCTATACATACTTTTTTGAATGTTGGTGTCATACTTGGTGGCAATTAGTTACTTTCTATGAATAGTCACCATATAACGAGACTTTACTATTTTTAATGTGATTGAAGCTAAAATGAAAAAGATTCTGGTGTTGATCAATCCCTGAGGGATGAGCCATGCATTCGACTTCATTAAGTATCGTTGGAGGTGATTGAATGCATATCTGGCCTTTACAATGACTCGCGGTGGCCATTGATGTGTGAAGTCAGTGCTGCTATCCTCCCTGACAAGTCTGGTACCAATTTACCGACCCCGAAGAGATGGAAGGCTTGGTGGGCTATGTAAAGGGGGATGGATTTAATGTGTGTGTCACAGCGAGCCTCCGACCACTGCGTCACACACGCCCTTTTAATTTGATTGGTCTACAGAAATTACAGTGCTGCAAACGTTTTGTGGTTGACAATATGGAGTATGGAAGTTATTCACTGCTTTTATGCTGGGAGTCATGAATGGATTGTTACTCTATTAGTGTTTCTTCATGGTGTGTTATTATATTGTTATGCCTTAGCTACATACTCTGTAATTCAGCACATTTCCACAACCTAGTTTTTCATCCCACTTCCACAAGTTGATCCCCACCATTCTAGGTCACGCATCGGATAACGAGAGCCAGGGTGTTGGCCGAGGTTCATCATTCGGCTAGTTCTACCAGTGGCTCGGACTACGATAGCTTTGGGCGAGCGAGATTGACCAGGCATGACTCGCTGACAACTGCTGCTAAAATAGAGCATGCTTATGGTGGACCACCGAAAACAGTATGTGCTTTCTAAAGTTGCGCAGCGTTTTTTTTTTCGGGCTGGAATGTACGACTAATCTTGAGCATCAATTCATTTATCTAAGCGTAATTCTAACGACTGCTTTTTTTTGTTTACTGCCTACTCTTTTTAATGGCAGGGTATATTGCGAAATATAACTACAACGATGCTGAGATATTTGCAAAACTCTGGACCGCAAGTGTCTATGGTGGGGAACGAACGCGCTATTGTCCTTTCGGAGAGTAACGCGCTCACTACCACACCATGCGGGTCTTTCGCTTCGCCTGTCTCTCAGCTAGTTCTATCGATCTTTTGCCATCAACAACCACGGATTGATCTGGGGTGCACAAATCGGCAATGAACCCAGTTAAGCTGAGGCTTTAGTTATAATCACAATCTTAACCGTTTTTTTTTTTGTTTACTGCCTACTCAATCCTGCTGTTGGGTGATTGTTGATGGCAAAAGATCGATAGAACTAGCTGAGAGACAGGCGAAACGAAGGACCCACATGGTGTGGTGGTGAGCGCGTCACTCCCCGGAAAGGACAATAGCGCGTTCGTTCCCCACCATAGACACCTGCGGTCCAGAGTTTTGCCAATATCTCAGCTTCATTAAAGTTATATTTCTAACTACTGCATCTACGAATATTGGTATTCAGCAATGAACAATGATTTGCCGCCAGCAAGGGAAGCTGGTTTAATTGGTGATGGTATAAATGTATGAAGTATATGGAAGTGCCAAGAAAACCAATGTGCGGTAATTTGAAAACTGCCAAAACGAAGCTTTCAACTCGTTTATCCACCCTTCCGTGACGCCTTAGTGATAAGCTACATGGGTCCGAAAAAGAAAAAGGTAAAAAGTTAGGAATGATTTAGCTGGGACGTCTTAACGAGGATGAAATTTGTGTGATTTGTGATATCAGTGTAAGAAATCAATTCTTCTATAGAAAGACGATACCAGTTATTTACAGAGTACCAGCTTATAAATACATTCAAAATAATGTGGAAGTGTTTTTATTTCATCTGCTAACACTTCTAGAGCGTGGACGCGTCGTCGTTCGTGCTCACGATACCACCGACAATGACGACGAGTCAGCACGGTTCCGGTATCAATACTCCGTCCAGAGATAAGAACGCCATTATGACGTCGATCAATCAGAGCACGTTGCCACGTGATTACAAAGTGAAAAAAGTGTATTTGTAGCCGTAACCGATAGTTTTCTTAATACATGTAACTACTAATTCCTAGTTACTAATGCCAAAAACGCTCGACACGGCAACGACTTAGAAAACAAATCGTCAGTGATTGTACCTGCCTTTACATGCTCTTGAGAATTTGATAATGTCTAAAGTCCAACTTTTTTCTTGAGGGAATAGGCTAGTGTCAAAATGTTACACTACGTAGCCAGCTTATATTCAGTAGACGAATGTAGTTGTCTATGAATATAATAGAATATTCGTTTTCAATTATATTCAAATATCTAATGTGTTGATTCTGAGCACGTCTTCAAATATTCGAGTAGGATTACGGTTATCACATAACTGTACTTCTAGTCCGGTTTTGGCTTTAAAAGCTGCAAACTTTCCTGCGCGATATCGCGCCGAGAACTGTTTCCTCTCGTCGCGTCGAGCGTTCCTTGGTGCCAATTGTCGACGATAGATCGACCACGTCGACGTCGACGTTTGGCAGTTCGTTCGTGATACGTGTATTTGTGATTTTTCACTTCTGCGATTCGTCGTTCGTGGGTGACGTCGCCAGTCGCCATTGCTCGCGACGAATCGCCGCTCTTCTTCATCTTGACACCGGTGTCTGTGTCCAGTGTCCAACGGTCTTACTGTAATTTTTGTAGCCCCTTTGTTTGATTTTGTAATATATCATATGATCTACTAATACATCATACAAAGTTTAGAAAAATTTCCTGAAATCCATTTGGAAGTTAAATAGCTGTCGTTTTGATCTCATATTCAGCTGCTATCAATCCCTTTCTCTAGCATACTATATAACTGTGTGAGTTCTCCTGCTTGCTCTCTCCACGCAGTTGGCTTGATCACAAGTATATTATTAATTCATAGATTTCTTGTACAGATTTTGATCGATTATTGTTGGATGAATAAGTAAAGAAAATGTGATACTTTCTTATACAAGGCTATGATGAATAAGCAAGTCATCAATTGATACTGATCTTTACTTTTACAATTTCTAACCTTTGGTGAATGAGGAAGAAATACTACTGGGTTTTTTTTATTATCCGGGAAAAACAAGTTACTATCACCGGACAATCACAGCTATGAAACATCAGCACCCTGTATAAAGGGGAAACGCCGAGTGAGTGTACCTTTTTCGAGAGATGGTCCACTTAGGAAGATACAACTCGATTCGAAGGCGAAGACGCCACATCGAAACGAAGAAGAACGGTGGACTTCTACTCGTATCGTCGACTCTGACGAAGACGAAGACGTTGAAGCGTTAGCCGATTAAAACTTTATCAACCTCGTGTAAGCTCATCAAAGAAAGAATACTGCTGGCTTTGTCGTTCTATGTTTGGCATTTAATAAAATCGGGTTGACTTACTTAGAATGGAAAGACAAGATTGGTATGAAATTTCGTCCTCCTTCTCAGCACGTTCTGGACTCTCTCGAAACCGGCCATTTCTTTCTACTGAGCTCTAGTGTTTAGCTGTTTTGACTTCCCTAACAATTAAAGAAAACCTCGGAGATCATCGTTCCGCTAGGTGCCAGCAGGCCGTTAAGTCAAGTTTAGTCTTTACGAACATTGTTTTCTTTAGACTCGTTTTCTTTAGACTCATGTGAAGCTTGTTCCTTCCACATGCAGTGTTGAAGTCTGAAAGTATTCAATTCGTTCAGATGATGGTTAAAATCGTGAATTTGATATGATCAGTGCCTATGGTGTATCATCCAGCTTCATTTTCCACTTTATGGGGCAAATCCCATTCCAGCGTGTGTGTGTGAATAATCCGGAAATGCTAGTAAAAGTTTATTATATTGCATCGCTTGTCGACCATACTGGTATGCTACTAATAAAATTGTTGTAGAATGCTGGAATTTTTAACCGTTTTTGTTTACTGCCTACTCTTTTTAATGGCAGGGTATATTGCGAAATATAACTTTAATGAAGCTGAAATATTTGCAAAACTCTGGACCGCAGGTGTCTATGGTGGGGAACGAACGCGCTATTGTCCTTTCCGGGGAGTAACGCGCTCACCACCACACCATGCGGGTCCTTCGTTTCGCCTGTCTCTCAGCTAGTTCTATCGATCTTTTTGCCATCAGCAATCACCCAACAGCGGGATTGATCTGGGGAGCACAAATCGGCAATGAACCCAGTTACTCCCCGGAAAGGACAATAGCGCGTTCGTTCCCCACCATAGACACCTGCGGTCCAGAGTTTTGCAAATATCTCAGCTTCATTAAAGTTATATTTCGCTGGAATTATTGTTGTAAACCTACTGTGTGGCTCATGAAAATTCCTTGAGCATTAAATCGGAAGGCCTTGTCCGGTCTCTTTGCGATCGCCTCTTTCGTTATCTTTCGAGTAGAGTTCGTAGATTATTTTTTATGCAACAACAGCAGCACGCTAGACTTCCACTAGCTAGGCATCGGTACGATGATAAGTGCTGAGCCTGAGCGCTGTGCTGATTGGAATTTGAATGTTCATTTCAGATAACTGTCCAATCCTTTCAAAGCATTCAGACAGACCGACAGACAATGAATGACGAAACGCTGATACGACACATATCAGTCTATCTGACATGGACGTGGTTATTTAAGTGATAAAAGAAGACACTGCGGACGACATTTTTCATTGCCCATCTGGTTTCAGTCACTATTCTGAAGCTCTTAATCTTAATCATAGAATTGGCGAAGATTCGACAAGCGTTGTAGATGGCCTTCAATGATTAGTCAAGTCATTTATGGATAAACCTGTGTTCGTTGTCATGTGCAGTGTCACTCTAGATTTTCGTTTAACCTCTGTGGGCTCACCTAAGGGCCCTTACACTCGAGATCCTTCATATTAGAGAAGTTTATTAGGTGAGACAGCAGTTCTTCTTTCTAATGCGTGCGAAATCGCCACCTACTTGGTTTTACATCAGTGCAGCTTTGAAGATTCACATATCTGGAGAATTAACTGTTGTGGTCTTTCCAATCGATCCACTGTGGACCTGAAGATGGTGGCGTCGTTTGACTGTCAGCCATAAAACCTTAAAAGCGTTCGACGTTGGTTAAACACTGGACAATTGCAGATATAAATAAATGCATAATTGGTCGGCAGGACTGCTTTTGAGTGTCCATCTGATCTGTCAAGCCCGTGTTTTTATCTTTCCAACAAGTCAGATAGCAAATTGCTGATCCTAAAGGGATGGGGGTTTCAATTTGCACAGAGTGTGGGGTTGAACCACAACCATGTTTTTATTACTGAACACCTCTACTCCTCGCGCCGCGCACATACCTGACCCATAGAAAGGATATTTCATCAATACGTGGCTTATCACTAAATCAGCGTTTAATAATTGTACAACCACTGCTATTATGAGAATTACTACATGTCAGATAAAAAACAATCCGCTAGAAGTTCTGGCTCGTCATCGACATGTAAATCACTTACGGACTTCTTAACGCACCCAGAGAGCTATTATGGCGGTATCCAAATACAACACAAAACGTTCTACATCTGTGTAGAAAAGCTACATTGATAGTGAATCACTTGCTACTAGATACTTGAGACTTGAATGGCCAGTCTTCATCCGTACAGTAGAAGTGAAGACGGGTCATATCACCTGTATCACCTGTAGTCCCGTTGATCGTCGAGTGACTCGAGCAGGCGCCAGTAAATCCCCCATTTTTCCCTGTCGCGTGCAAAAGCAGCCCAGTGGGCTCTGATCGCTTTAGGATTCGTCGAGCATCATATCTTTCTCCTAGGCTTTTCGTAAAGAACTCTGACCATCGGTCGATGGTCTTCCTGCAGTACGTTTGACATCCCGAGGAATCCAGTCACTAACGGCTCTTGTCCATCGATTATCATTCATACGCATTACGTGTCCGGCCCACCTTATCTTTGACTGTTTCGCGTATAGAACGGCATCTTTCATATTTGATCGTTGACACAGGTCGGAGCTTAGGATCCCATCTCTTACTTGTGTGAAACGGGAACCCTCATTGCTCTTTCGACAGCGCTTTGATAAGGCTGAGTGATCTTTCATCCTGTTTGCGCAAAGTCCAGGCTTCAGACGCTTTACTACCAAGGGCTTCCATGACTGCTTCTATCTCAATTGAGTCAAAGGCCTTCTCTACGTCGATGAAAGTGAGGCAGAGCGGTCTTTTGCACTCTCGCAAATTGGGCGATAGTTGCCTATAACTTGTAGGTCGCCCTTCTTGAGCAACAACACGGTCTTGCTGGTCTTCCACTGAGTAGGAACTTTGAATTCAGACAGGTAACGTGTCAAGAGCTGAGCCAGTGTGCTTACGAGGACTGGCGGGAGGTTCTGAGGTTCTTCAGACTTCATATGACGGGAGGTGGCCGTGACTATCGAAGAGATCTGAGTAGTGTTCGTGGATGATTTTCTCCATTGCCTTTCTGGACGCTGTCATTGTTCCGTTTGGGCTCCTGAGTGCAATCATCATGGTCTTGTAATTGGCGAAGCTTCGGCAGGCTTTGCGAATGCTTTTCCCAGCCTCAGCTTCGACCATTACTGCTGCTCTTCTCTCCTTAAGATCTTATTTTATCGCCTGTCTGCATTGTTTCGCAAGTTCAGGCGTTAGCTCGCGGTTGCCTGCAGCTCGTGCGATTCCGCGCTGTCGTATTAGCTCGAGAGTTTCTGGAGACAGACGTCTCTTGGTGACTTTCGAACTCTCAGCTTTCATAGCGCTAACGTGAAGATGTTGAATGAGCCGATCGTATTCTTCGTTGATGTTGTCGACAACAGCATCTTCCCAACAGCCGACTAATGAGTTGAATAAGTCCCAGTTTGTGGTGGTTCTGAGACGTCTGTTTTTGAAATTAGCGGCTTTTTCTCCTTTCCGCGAGAAATGAATTCTTACACGAAGGAGACGATGGTCTGATCCCGTGTGGAATTTTGGGACAACAGCGACATCGGTAAGGCAGAAACTTCTATTTACTGTGATGTGGTCTATTTCGTTATGGTGCTCTCCACTGAGAGACTCCCACGTCCAGCGTTGACGGTGAGGTTTCTTCTGGAATTACGAGTTACCATGGCTGGTCTTGGTCGCCATGATAAACTCAGAGACCCGCTCACCCTGTTCGTTCCATTCTAGTCCTAATGTGACGTTCCTCAGGCGTTCTTCTTGGTTCAATTTTGGCATTGAAATCTCCAATGATGACCTTGAAGAGTGTATAGTCTTCTCTGTAGAAGTTTTCCAGGTCCGTGTAGAACGCTTCGACTTCTTTTTCGCCATAGTTTGATATCGGTGCTTGAACGACTAAAATTGCCAAAGCCGCTATTGATCCACATCTTTTTAATCGTAAACATCCGATTCGGGTTGTTTGCTGTTCGAGTGAATTGATGTTCATGAACAAACTCGTGTTGACGAGAACGCCGACACCGCCTACTACTCTACTGTCGCATGTTCCGAGGAGCAGTTCTTCTCCAGTGTGACCGATGGCGTTGAATGGGTGGCGTCGTCTCGTCTCGGCCAGGCCGATGACGTCGTACCTTATCATTCTTGCTTGCATGAGCAGGTCTTCTATCGAGGACTCGGATGCAAGTGTACGTGCATTGTAGGTACAGATCGTCACCACAGTTCTTGACCCAGTCAGCTTCCATTGGCCCTGAGATTTTAGTAGCCTCTCCGTACTCGTTCTACCCAACGCTGCGAAATTGGGAACTCTTTCGGGGTCAGGGGAATGAGGCCCGTTTTTTTTTAACTGTGTTTAGCATTTTTGATGCTCACGTATAGCTTGCTGGGCTCAGAACGTGGTGGCTGGTTATACTCACGGTGAACTTGCCAGGCTCTCCCAGGGTTGACATGGAGCTTATTTGTTGGAGGCGACTCCTAACTTCCTCCCATATACTTCACGGTCACTTGATTGCAGGCTTTTGGCCCAATTGACTCGTTGAATACAATCCGCATAAAGCGAGAACGCACCCACACACGCATGCATGAATACGCCTAGGAAATACAGAAAGTATGTGTCAAATCGGCGTAGCAGAAACAGCGAGTCCATCACCTGGATCCACCTGCATCTCAGGGATGCGAAGGTCGTTTCCCACTTCCACAGCCGGTTCCCGTGCAGGTTCGTGGAGGTCACCGTGCACGAAATCGTGGAGCTCTCTGTACTGAGCAACATCTTCTCAGCTGATGTCTGGTTTAGGTAAGCCTATGTTTCTTCTTGTCCAAGAGAGCTGCATCGAACTCTTTAGTAGTTTTTGTTCTCGAAAATCTGCAAAGAAAAGCACAATGTTCTTTCTTCTGGCATCAATAAACAGCATTGCTTAATAGCTACTTATTATTTATTTACTTAATGGCGATGTACTTGAAAAAATATCTTGAGTACTTAAATAAAGATGGTTTGGCCCAATAGTCCTCCTGCATTGTTTAGCCATTACATTTGAACTAGTCCTAAAGAACAAAATACGTGCGTGACATACCTGACATACATACAAAATACTTGACACTTGAATGGCCCGTCCTCAGTCGTTGTACGGGCTCCACCATAATCAGTATTTTTGGAGACCTGCTGGTTAAGCCATTGTCGTTCCCTGGAATCCCGAGGTCTTCACCACCACAGGCAGTCGCTGCACTTGCGGATCAGAGGGAGATTTGCCAACATGCAACCTTGATACCAGGACGGTTGTGAATTCTGCTACTGGTTTACTCTTAGCTAGGCTTTCTGATGGAAACGCCGGACTTTTTCTCAGCTTGGGAAACCCTCCGTACGGGCCAATCACCCCTTCTACATCACAGTCCGACACCCAGAAACACCTACCAGCCACGATGGGGTGGTAAAACCATTGGGAAGAGACGGGAAAATAATTTTAAAAAAAAGTTGGATGAAGTTAAAGATATAACTGTTACTACTGACAGTCCACGAATTTGTCCCATTGTTCGTAAACGGCGTGACATAAACCGACGTTTGTTATTCTTCGATGGCAAAAGAAGCCAAGCGTTACTCAAAACCCTTAGGTCTTTTGTTCGTCAGCAAAACGAGTTCCACCACATGGCGACTTCACTGTTGAGGAAGTGCGATTCCACCTGGACTACCAGTTCTGCTCTTTGGATTCGATTTGTTACATAATGTTTAGAAAGTCAGTAGAGCAACTGCAGAAATCACTGGTGTCCTTGAAGAATCATATTCACTGAGCGGAGGGCACTCTCTTGTGAATGGCAAAGTAGCCAGCCTGCCTGTAGCGAAAATCTGGCGTGCACTCCTACGGCTAAATCGGGAATCGGTGGAAAACCACACTCGACGAATGAAAATGACGGATCAAGTAGTAACCGAACGAAAATCTGAGCGCAATTTCCTCTAATGACTGTTGTAAGGTGGCATAATGAATTGATGAAATATCGGAGGTCACTCAGGGAGAGGAGACAAGTCTTCAAATCATATAAGTATGATCAGTCAGATAAGTGGTACAATTTAGACAATAAATGATTATTTCAATTTCAACTGTCTGGGCATTTATTCCCTAGAACGAATTTGTCAGATAGATTTCTGCCTTCATTTATGCTTATACTACACAACTTCACACATTGTGCGGATACGAGCACTTCTGAAAATTCAGTTCCTACCTCACATCCGTCGTCCGCGAAGGTCTTTTGATTTGGGTTTGGATTCACAGTTATTTGATGAGTTCGTCCTTTTCGAGAGGTTCATTGAATGCAGATAGAATTGATTCCTCATTGAATCCCGGGATATTTCTATTAAATCGCTTCCAGGTCTTCGCTACAGGCAGTCACTGGCTCTCTTGGAGCACGCCGAGCTTTCCCCATCCAAATCTGTTGCGATCATACGTACATTACACGGAAGCTCTCTAACCACCGCAATTGCTGCACCACTTAGATTTAGATATATTTATCACTACTGTTATACATTATTTATTGCGTTATCATTATCATATTTATTTCATTGCGGCGAACCACTATAAATCCCGAATTTGTCTCGCGATGGACTTTGCACATTCATAATTCTCTTGTTTCGTCTAAATTGAAGAATTTTACTCAAATCCGAGTGCTTAAAAAGATAACGAAACGACAGTAGTATCCAGAAAAGCTGGAAAAGAAAACGCATTCTAGGGTTTCGATAAAACATTTCGTATAACAGTGTATGAAAGACTAGCGGTATTATTTACGACTATAATTGCTACCACTACTGATTCATCAAAAAGTGTCATGCATCGGCTAGTGTTGCGCCATGAGACCTTGGGAAGAGGGCAGAGGGATAGACTGACGGACCGACGGACAGGCAGACGGACAGACACGGACAGGTATACGGAACGGGACGGCAAACAGTGTGTACTCTCGACTCAGTGGACTACCGAAACTCGTTTTGACTACTGTTTTCGTGAGTGCAATTATACCTTTACGATTTTTGCTCGGCCATAATCTGTCAGACGAATTGTGCCTGCCGTTCACCTGACTCAATCAGCCATTTAAAATCGTTTAAATTTTTGTAATGGCATGAATTATTTGTGGAAGCTTTTTACCACCTGAATGGAAAACTGTTGCTGGGAATTCGAATCATTTCCCAGAGCCGCTATCACGACTTATGGCGTTGAAATTGCTCGAAGGTTCTTATGCGCTGAATTAAGTTCATTATGGTGAAGAACCTGTTCTATGGTTAAGCAGTAAACTATAAATGGAGATCTGAATGGGCTCTGAATAGAAAGTTGACGACTATCTCTAAAATTCTTTCACAAATTACGCTAGAATTCCCAATAATAACACCCAGCGCATTTTTCAATTCGGCTAATTGTAATTTGAAAATGGTGAAGCTCCGACTCTTCACCTTAGTTTCGCGGCAGTGGACACCACCCCACATAGTAAAGCGATGAATGCAAGCGGATCTTTCACAAATCTGAATAGGTTTTGCTTGCTGAGGTATTTTTTACAAGTATACCCAATGTGACCCTTTATCAACGACCCCTCAAACAATATCCTTTACAAAGAACTTTTATTAGGTGACCAGCCATCACATGTTGTGCGAATTTTAGCACTTCATGAAATCGATTTCTTTCTTCGCATCTACTGTGCTTTTGAATTTTCGCATGTGAGTTCCACTGCTGTTTGAGAATTTTCGTCTTCTTTATGATTGTCATTGGTTGCTGGTCGAACTGATTTGCCCTGGAATCCTGGGATAGCAGTACTGACAAGTACCCACTTTGATTAGAGGTAGTGTGTCACATGCCAGTCTGATTTTAATTTACCTACGCCGAAGGGTTGGGAGCATAAAGTGTGCCCGAGGCGAGGTCGAACCAGCGTTTTGCTCTTAATGAACGAAATCACTGCCACTACGATATTCGCTCCCTTTCTTGGATCGTTCTAAAGCTGTTTTATTGACAAGGGCAATTCTATTTGACCTTGGCGACCTGTTCTGATCAAGTGAACGTCATCTCGTCGAAATGTGGTAACTACGCGCATTTCACTCCGCTTGAGTCATCTCCTCAACAAACATTATATTTTTTTCATCGCATGTTTCGCTCATCGTCCTAACCAAACCTTCTTCGTTTATGCTATTACAGTATTCCTGTAGAAAATATGACTAAGTTCTCATCGTTGTAGTCAGTTTTCACCTTTTGGTAATCGTACTGGTTATGACAATATTACTACTCATATTGTTCGCCAATTTGTCGCTTGATACCAATTCGCCTTTTTTTCCAACCAGTACATTTGTATACCAATTGATTCTATTCGTATTTACTTCTACACTAACACTTTTACATTTTCGTGAGAAATGCTGGAAAAAGACCATACTTGCGAGGAATGGACAATCAGTCTCGATAACCTTCACACCATGCACCCGATATACTACGATTTTTTGGAATCATAAGACTATATGCTTAATTGAGTTACGTAGGAGTTGACCAGAAGTAATTAAGTAAGGAAAAATGAAATTATGTATGTCACTATACTTGGACTATGTACGGCTTTAAATAATGAGGTACTTAATCTTTCGTTCGGGTAAATATACTGATATGAACAATAATACTTATAGAAGTTTTCATAATGACCGAGGTCTGTTTCTATCGTACTACGTAGTTCACAACACAACGATGTCACAGAATCTGATTGAGATGTTCAACGTTTTTAACCTAGAGCCCATCTTTTAGAAAAAGTATACCAAGATAGAACCTAAGGAGCCATTTATGGCTAACCCCTACCCAAAATGAACATAAATAGTGCGTCTCGTGCGGGAAGAACGCTGTCAGTCGAACGTGTTCCTCGAATATAGGATTCCAATGAGAGCGGTCGGGAGATCGAACTTTTCACCCTCCGTGCTTGAATTCTGCTTAGAAGAAAGTTCGAAAATGTTTCAAAGACATAGTGGATATCATATGTTTGTTTATTCTATTCATGCAAACTCAATAAGAAATATCGGTCTTGGAAATTCTTCCACACCTGTAAAGGAATTTCTCAACTCGCTTCGAAATTACGAACCAGCCTATGTTGAAAGTGTTGTGCTAGTTAACTCAAATTCATCACTTATTAATACATACAGATGGACGTTAGCACAGTGGTTAGAGGCGCCTTGCAATACACACAGGATAAATCCGGCACCCCAGGCTCACCATGCATGCATCCCTCCGGAGTCGGTGAATTGGTACCAGACTTGTTTGGGAGGATGGCAGAACTGACTCAATACATCGGTAGTCCGCCCTAGGAGTCATTGTATAAGCCGGATATGCATTTATTCACCTCTAATAATACTTAGTGAAGTCGAATGCATGGCACATTCCTCAGGGAATAATCAACACCGAGATACCTATACCTTTTTTTATCGCATTCATCACGGTGGTCGTCCCACTTGCAATCTGTTAGCTTCATTTAGCATGCTCTATTAGACAAATAAATCCATTTCCTTTTAGAGAGACCCGTAGAGCCGTTATTCATGTCTTCGGCTTCTCTATGAAGATGCTTAAACGTTAGGTCGTTTAGTTGTTGAACTATTGTTCAGCCATAGATCATTTCAGTTGAGCAATTGACACATAATTCATTGAGGTCGGTCCACGTAAACTTTGATTATTTAACAATACAACAGTATTCGAGAACAACGATTCTCCACATATTTTAATTCATTGGAAGGTTCAGTCAATTGTTTGAAAAGTACAAACGCAGCGTTGTCTTTTCGATAGTCCTGTGCGCTATCGCACTGCTTGCTTAGTGCTGAGGCCGTTGGCTCGTAATCCGGGAGGAAAACACGCGTATTGAAAAAGCAAGCCAGTGACCGGATGTCTCCCTTCCTCTTGTTTATATTAATATCGTTCCCAGGATCGACTTTCTATTAACCTCAGCATCGGAGTATGAATACTTTGTTGTTTTCTTGTTCAGCAATCGCGAGGTTGTTATACAGCATACATTGACTTTCATAGAAAAACACACAACACAATACAACAGTAGCTGACGTTTCGGCCGTATCGCCTTCTTCAGAGCCGCTTTTTTTACATGACCTCCAATGAGGAAGGTTAGAACAGCTGATTATAGTCGCATATGGTTGATGACTGCGCCATTAGATCATGAGAAATTGATCCGAAGATACGGGGCCAGATCGGGTGTGACCTCTAGGCACCCTGCTATTCATCGCGGGATTTTTGGCATTTATCCAAAAAGCGGATTTCCCTCATATGAGGGATCTCGAGCCGGTTAGTCGTATTTAAGCATCTTCGTAGTAAATGTATGCTGTATAACAACCTCGCGATTGCTGAACAAGAAAACCAAGTATTAATATCGTTGTTAACGTGTTTCTAATCTCCCGTTTCCTTCTACAGGTATTTTATGTATTGTCTCACTTTCGAGCTTATCATATGATTATTGAGAAGTTTTGATGCATGAAATAATGTAGAAAATACTTCGTTTGTTGAAAGCTAGGATATGTTGTTGGTTGAATGATGATTACTTGAATACAGGGAGACAAGTGAAAGTGATGACCCTCATGGTGTGGTGGTGAACGCGTTACTCCCGGAAGGGGTAACATTGCGTTCGTTCCCCACCACGATTCAGTTCGATTGCTGCTTCTATACATTCTCTCATCGCCGATAATGTCACATCTAGGTCATCTAGTAGATCTGTAACCCAGGAAATAATATGGCAAATGGAAAAGGCTTTCTTTTCCTTCACTCGACCTTTTCGTGAAGATCACGATAGTGTTCCTCCAGCGGTTAAGAAGCAAAAGAAGATTGCTTTTGAAAGTGTAGATTATCGTAGACAAGGAAAAACATATTAAGCGTTTGTCACTTAGCAATCCCTTCTTCTAAGGGTTAGCTACAGGGCTACAAGCGTCACCAAATATTGTGCGCAGTAGTACTAAGCGCAGGTGTAGCCCAGTAACTAAGGGCGAGATACAACCACGCATGGTCTCTTGTTCAATCCTTCTTTCTTTGCTAGTCAAGTCTCATCATCTTCCGTTCGTTGAAAAACTGGTGTCAGGCTTACTGAGAAGATAAAGACACTATTTTTATATGTATTTCTTTCCACCGATAGACTAACAGGAAATTGATATGAAGCTTTATTTGTCGTTGGAAAAAATGTTGATTAATCATACCAAGGTTAAAGGAAACTCAGTTTTTGAAACGTTAATTTTATAACAATAATGGTGGCCAAATATTTGCAAAACTCCGAACCGCAAAGGTCTGCCGTGCGGATTGAACGCACTATTACCCTTTCCGTGGTCTAACGCGCTCACCACCACGCCATGCGTGCCCTTCGTTTCGTCTTTTAATTGGAATAGACTGTTAGTAAAAGCTAACATTCTGATTTCGACTACAGCATCAGCTTAATTGGGTTCACCGCCGATTTGGACTCACCAGATCAATCTCATTGATGAGTAGTTGCTGATGGCACTGTTAGAAAACTAGCTGAGAGAAAGGCGAAACGAAGGACCCGTATGGTGTGGTGGCGAACATGTTTACCTCTAGAAAGGGTGGTAACGAGTTCGATCACAACCGCAGACACCTGCGATTCAGAGTTTTGCATATGTATCAGCACCATTGTGGTTGCATTTCGCATAACACACTGCCGTGAAAAATTGTAGTAAGCAGTAAATAAAAGGTTATTGTTTTATTAACATATCTATTTAACTGTTTAATGACTCGACTTCACATGCTACGTGGATAACATTCACGAAGAATGTTTCCTGTGTTTCAGCTTACCAAACATTTCCTACAGTGAATATGTTTTTAACCCAGCAATGTTTATTGCTTTCATCATATCTATTATATTTCAAATCATTTGACACAATATCAACGTGTTCGTCCTGGATCCATAACTATCCACAACCAAACCTATTGCATAGTAAATATTTTCCACAGCGTTCGCTTTGCAACCGCTCACAGCGCAAGAGTACGAAAGGCGTTCGCGGGAGTAAATAAGGGAGTCCCTGTAGAGCTCGGCAATTACTTTAACCCGTTTGTTTCCTGGCATCTATGGTCTGACTTGTGTGTGGGTTCCACTACTTGATAAGGGCTCTATGTTCTACATGAGTGGCTTAGAATGGTGCTCGAAGTATTTTTTCTTGGAATCCTGGGATTTCTATGTTAGAGCGTCCTTAGGTTTTTACCAAGGACACTCGTCGACTTATTCCAAACAGTGAGGACGTTTTCACGGACAGTGCCTTTTTCCTACGAAGGATGGATGGGTGGTTAAGTTCAGCATCAATCCAGAAGGTGTGATAGGTCGTGTTACACTGCACCTCTAACAACTGTATTTCATTCGCCTGAAATCTTAATAACATCTCTCCAGCATCTAGGTTATCTATCTTTAAAGCATTTATTTCATGCTTTGGTGCATGTATATTCGTTTCGTACGCTTCGTTCTTGCTTCTTCGCGTTTCTTTTTTTCTATCACGTTGTGATGCTAATGAAATTGGAATGAAAAAATGAAATTTTGATGAAGAAAACGTAGAGGTAGCTGGGATATAACTACAACGATGCTGCGATATTTACAAAGCTCTAAACCGCAGGTGTCTATGGTGGGGAACGAACGCGCTATTGTCCTTTCCGGGGAGTAACACGTTCACCACCACACCATGCGGGTCCTTCGTTTCGCAGTCTATCAATAGAACTAACTGAGAGACATGCGAAACGAAAGACCCGTATGGTGTGGTGGTGAACGCGTTACTCCCCGGAAAGGACAACAGCGCGTTCGTTCAGTACCACACACACCTGCGGTCCAGAGTTTTGCAAATATCTCAGCATCGTTGTAGTTATATTTCGCATTATAACCTGCCGTTAAAAATACTAGGCAGTAAACAAAAAGGTTAAGATTGTAGCTAGGATAGTTTGGCTGTTAGTTTGTTCTGAGATCCGACTCGTGTTGAATAAATAAATTTGTCCTTCTTCATGGAGAAAGGGGAGTAATTTTAAATTGCTTATTCACCAAGTGTATTTTAGGTGATAGAATGATTAATAACCTTGGAACGCGACTGTTTAAGTCAGTTACTGACAAGGCGGGCGATCTTGGCGAAAAATTCGAGGAAGAATTCTCTCGGCTCTCGAATAATATTACAGGTGAGCTTGGATGCCACAGGCGTTCTGGAATTTCCACAAGACAACCATTACTTATAAGGCAATTAAAGCGTTATCAATCCTTCAAGTGTGCACTATGAATTGGACTCAATTAATCTTCGTAGAGGTAATCATATTTAAATCGTATACAGACTTGCGGTGATCTACCGATGTGTCAGGCAAGTGTTTTTATTCCGTCAGACAAATTCGGTACCGATTTGTTTGCGCCGTAAGGACGGAAGCTCTGGTCAACCTGCCGTGTAGTGACCAGTGACTGAACTACTGCACCATTAGTGGAAAACTGAGGTTAGAAAGCGAATGCTTTTGAAGTTCACTGCCGTTATTAGTTTTGTGTATCCACAACAGTTATCTACGTTAGAATCCTGCATAGTCACAGCGCCAGTTATGTGAAGGTTAACACATGTTTTCACAAACATGAGTCCATGACGAATAACTTGTTCTAATAAAGATCAACTGATTTTTTTAAACAATGGAGCATTCCTCAGGGCTTAATCGACTCCCAACGAATTATCCTTTATCTCTTGGTGAAATTCCTATTTTCCTTCAAAATAAACTTTGAACTTGTCGATATCATTCTACTCTACGAAAGTTGATCGATTTCAGCAGAAGTCGACGCCATTGTCTCTGAGGCAATTTCGCTCTCCGGATTCATCAAAGTAACGCTTGTGATTCTATGCGTTCTACTTGTGAGTGCAAATCCTGCAATATCGATTTTACGCGTTTCATCAGTATCAGTTTAAGGTGCTCGGCATCATTCGACTGAGTGCTTTCGGCTTCCGGTGTTTAGTATTCAAGGCGAGGGATTGGCTTCGAGCTAACGAAAGCAGACCACCTCCACAGGTAGACGCTGAATGTCGCTTTATGAACATATATGGCGGGTCGTTTCTACTTTTCGCTTATTCAGGCTTCAAAAATTTGGCACTGTCAAGCAATATCGTTATTTTATTGTTAAGCATAATAGAGTAGTGGAGCTTAGTCTATTAGTAGTCTACGAAACAGTTCTTGAATTGCGGAAGAGGTGATGAAGAAATGCGAAGAACTCTCCTAGAATTACTTAGCACGGTTCTGTTACATTTTTGTATTCATGTCCTTTCATCCATTTGAAGCCGTTTAGAAGTACGTAGCGGAAGAAGACATATCTAACTAGCACCAGAAACTGAATGATTTGGTTGTATTTTAAGCGATGAAGCGAATAGGTAGAATTTTTAGAAACCTCCCAAGAATTCAGCGTTAAATAACAGCATCTGTCACTGATCGAACAAACAGAAAACCAGTAAATGGCATTCTTTTTTGATCAGGTCATCCTACTAATGCCAATCAGTAACGGTAAATATCGTCCGACAGCTACGATTTACGCAGATCCACAGACGAAATCCATTATCGACCGTATCCAGCGCGACTCCTTTGAGCTCTTCAATGAATGCGATGAACCAGCACCGATAGTACCACGAATGAAGCCGCCGAAACTTAATGAGTTGCGAGCCATATCGTGATTATCGTTATGTTTGTCACTGAGCTTTTTCTTTGAGCCGCTTTAAATGTTTCGTTCTTAGTGTTTCTTTTTCATAACTATTGTTTTGTATA
>MQTX01000064.1:1123254-1136276 GCA_009735665.1 Angiostrongylus cantonensis | reverse complement strand
GTACAATAATTACTACGTGCAGGATGACTTAACGATAATCTACATTGGTGACATACGAGATCAATACGGTACGGATCTAAAAGCGGACGAACCCTAATAGGGGCGAGTCCGAATAGGCAATTCACGAGGCTATTTATATGTATTGGAAAAGGCGGTATTTGGCACAGGTCCAACTTATTTACCGAACCCAATCCTCGGCTACCGTTTCGAACTCCTCTCGAGTCCAAAGAGCAGCTGGCGGAAGTCGCAAACATCCTCGTGTCCTTGTTATTGTACGCACAATGCCCTTTGAGCATTAATAGCCAACAAAGGTACAGATGGTAAAAATAGATTTGCATAACAATACTGTTTATAGGAATCGAAGTTCCTTAGGATGGGATCAAATATTTACGTACTACGACATTGGCTAGGCCACTTGAGAAACAGTGATTATGATGCCTACACCAGAACATATAGTAATAGAAAGATAGAGATAGATAAAGAAAGAAATAGAAACTATTCTGGGAATAGTTGCCATAATGTTAGACTGAAAACAACTGAAACAATCCAGTAAAGTGGTTTTTTCTTGAAGATGCCATACCTGTAATACCATCAATCCTTCCTACCAGATCATTTGGGAAGGAAAACATTATAGATAGTTCACATTTTCTAATTCTGTAATTATGTCTTCAATTCTCTTTACAATTTCTTCAAATCTTGTAGGTTTTTAATTTGCTATTTCCGTTTATCAAATTTCCAATTTCACCTCAAAAGTTCAAATAAATCCATGCAAGAAAATGAGCAGCTAAAAATAGGAATAGGATCTTGCGAGATTCTGCAGCGGTTAAGCGAACGGTGTAAAAATGACTTCAGAGTTCTCCAGTTAGAGATGATCCAGGCAGAGATTGGAAATGAAAAGAAGGATAGATGAACTCGCTGCGTAGACTAAAATGTTTTAAAAAACGCGAAAAACAATGTTTGGTAAAATCTCGAAAAGTTCTTTTTTCAAACTGTTGAGCAAAGCCGGAAATTCAATGATATAAGGGAGTGAGTGGGCGCTTTACATCAGTAAGGCAAAAAGAAAAGGGATAATGCTCTCAGCGTTGACCAATCCCTGAGGGATGCGCCATTCTTTCGACGGCTTCATTAAGCATAGTTTGGAGATGATTGAATGCATATCTGGCCTTTACAATGACTCGCGGTGGCCTGCCGATGTATCGAGTCAGTGCTGTTATCCTTCCATGCAAGTCTGGTACCAATTACCGACCCTGAAAGAATTGGAAGGCTTGGTGAACTTGAGGCCTGGTATCGAACTTAAGTGTATTGTAGAGCACACCTCTAATCGAAGCGCTGCACGTGCTACTTACAACATCACGGAACAGATGCTAAAGTGATTTGAAGATGCCAATTGATCTGGATCAAATTGATCCGTTCACATTAAAATTAATGGCGATGAAGAATGAATACGTTTAATCAACAAGGAAGTTCTGTACGATGACTGTCTGCAGATGAGAAACCAGTTTCTCCAAACGTTGTATACACGAAAGAATGGCATTTACCTCGTCGTATACTGCAAGAATAATTTCCTTTTCGAACTCGTGAGTACATGAAAGTGGGGTGCCCAATTACTACTTTCATCAAGTATAGGAGAAAAACAAAGCTTAATTAAACGGAGTTGAAGGGAAACCATTTAATTTAAACGCAGTAGGCCAAAATCGTGGTAGGTGCAAGTGTCCTTTTCTATTATAACAACGTCCATCTACACTCTTCGTCATAGTCTTCGTGACGCCGAAGCTTAACTGTTGAAAGTTAAAATCTGTACCTCTGTTCATCGTATTCATCGAACTATTGCTCGAGTGTCTCAAAATGCTTGCGTTTTTTTTACATGTAAATTACTTTTAACGGGAAAATTATTTAATGAAGATAAGGCTCCTTTCTATATTCTGTCAAATAGGGATCCTCACACGTCTACCAAAGATATCTTCCGCAGCCCTATTAATCATCTGGTAACTGAAGCAGGTAAACTCAGTGGGTCCCGCGCTGGTTATCGGACTGAACTTGCTCGAGGAAAAAGAAGGCTCATTGTAATCTCCTCATACTGCCCTTCTTAAACCGTTTTTGATGAAAGGATATCCAGCTGTGCAGTTGAACGAACACTTAACTCTAATTATTAATAAGGCTGTGGAAATGATGATGTCCGAAATCGCTTAAATGTCACCTGCCGTAAGGAAAAATTCCAATCTTGGTGCAATGTAGTCAATAACCCGAGACAATGATCATACACAATCGAGTTGTTGACCTCTGTCATGGTATAAGTTCATTCTTACCTCTTCAGAGCCAACTTTTTCTGAAGCTATGTAACGCTATTGTGTGATTAGACCTTATTGCACATTGCAAATTTGACACCGGCCAATACCGTTGACAAAGGCGGTAATGAGGTGAAACCGTTCTGAAAGCGTTTGTATGCAGTAAAATATAAAGAGCCCATAACGTAGAAAAATGTCTTATTGTAACGACGTCCACATCAAATAAATTTATTTTGATCTGATTGCGTGGGGTGCGTTTAACGCAGTGGTTAGAGGCGCACTGCAATGCACATGTTTTTGATCTCGCGCCCCAGACACACTAAGTCTTCAATCCCTCTGCGGTCAGCAAATCAGTACCAGATTCGTCTCGGTGGACAGCACCACTGGCTCGATACATCGGTAGGCAAGTGCAAATCACTGTATAGGCCAGATGTGCATCTAATCATCTCTGACGGTGCTTATTGAAGTTGAATGCATGACAATCCTTCATGGATTGATGAAAGCCAACAGCTGTGGAGTTTTTCTTATCTGACTGCGTTTGCCGAAAGATATTTAGTCAGTTTCGTCATCTTTTTCTATGGCACGTATTCTCGTTGACGTTTTTCGCTGGTCGGTTGTTGCCACACTTTTTGTCGCTCGGCAGTTATCAGGTTCTCTACGTCTAGACCTTGTAAACATCTTAAATTCAGAGTGCACTATCTTTGCCGATCCTCCTTTTCTGACCGAATGAGCGGAATGGACTGCGTATTTGAAAAGACCAACTTTCCATTAGCCTGAGAATGGTTGACCAGTATGCATTCCTTCATTTTTTCTTTCTGAAACACTGCTACGCTCTGGGCTAGCGGATAATGGTGCTGACTATTGCAGAATGAAGTATCCGAAGAAAAACAAATGATTATCAACGAGCAATTATTATCACTAACAGCCATTTTGTGTAAAAGGGCATAGCCGAGTGAGGTTCATTCCTTAATAACTGAAAAGGTCGGCTTCTATAAACCTCAGCATTATGGTGTATATATACTCCTTTTATCCTTTATATATATATATATATATTAAATGCACCTCTACAAGCTACCCATATTTAGTTGACGCGCGGTTGGTATAGATTTTATTATCGTTGTTGTTGTCGTTCTTGAATGGCTGACGTTTCGACCACTTAACCTTTCTCAGAGCCTGGACGTACCATACGTCACAGTAGCCCTATAATTCGGCGAACTCCATAGCATTAATAAAGATCCAGCATATGAATCCAGAAAATCATTCTGAAATGAGGTGCCACATCACGTCTGACAGTGAGGCATTCGTCTCTCCACTTCATCTTTGGGCTTTTAAAATTTATCCAAAACGCCTCAAGAGTTTTGCGCGTTGATATTTTAGATACCTGCGTTAGGAATTGGACATTCACTTCGAAATTTTCACCATTGTGCTTTCGTGCCCTATGTATTCCCAGAAAAAGCACACTGTCGAAATGCAGCTTTTCCATCTGGATGTTCTTTTATGCGAAAACAGTGGTCTACTCGTTCCCACTATGTAATCTTCATGGCTTACATGAGATCGAGTATATTGCACCTGAACTCATGCAGTCATCGTCCCGTCTCTTTAAAGCAGATTACTCCGTTGCCTTGAACCGTTGGTCCGAGTCGATGGTCTGCAGCCGTTCATCCTTTCGATGCGGTCTTTTCTTCGTCGTTCCGAGTCGAATCTTCTTCATTGGGGCATCGATCGAGTGAATGAACCTCACGAACTGTCCTTATTTAGCTGACGTGAGATCGATATAGATCTTAATATTGTTGTTGCTGTCGTTGTTCAACGGCTGTCCCACCATTCTGTGTACTCCATGCTATGTGGTACAGGAAAACGAAGATGTTGAAAAATACGCCGAATAAGCCTTTTCATCAACCTCATGTTGGCTTGTCAATAAGTGAATACATATGGAACCCACTAAAGCTGTTCACCTACTTACAAATCAAATCTGAATACACATATACTAGTGTTGAGCTGTTCCTACTAATCACCTACGTTAGATATAATCTATCGTCGATGATCCAAGCGTAAGGTCACCTATTGTCAATAGCTTATGCGATGACTGAGAAGAGGCAGCTGGGGACCGAAATATTTTGAGTGTTACATCAGAATTACTAAAGATAATAGTCTAGATCTGAGTGGACATATGTGAGCAAGAACGATAACAAAAAACCGCTCCTGTGCAGATCTTCTGCAGCAATTTGTTTGACTTTATCAAACATAGTGTTGACCGGACGAATATCTGGCCCATGCAGTGACCCCAGAGGTCTGCCGATTTATGGTATCAGTGCATTTTATCCTCGTGAACAAATCTGTCTAACACGAAGAGGTGGAAACCTTGACTGCTAAGGGCGCGAGATCGAACAAGTAGACGAACTAGTGTGTGTTGCAGTGATCATCTAACCACTGCGTACACGTCTCCTCGTTCATTTGATTCCGGGTCCTGGAATAGTGCTCAACGCACTTGGACAAAAGGAAGTCCCGTCTATGTTGCCCTTTATTAACGATGGAATAAATGTAGCGATAAAACGATGCTTAAGAAAGGCAGATCTAGAGGAATCGGTAGCGTTAGCTGAAATACTACCGGATCCTCTACATCGTCAGCTAGTTCGTAACCGCTTGTATGACCGCCTATGCGAAACAACAAATTACGTAATTTGCCCTTACGGCAGGGATGGTGACTGCATGAGTTCAGTTACGATATATCTGATCTCTTGCAATGATTGCGGAGATGAATTTACTGGCGAAACGGGCAGATCTTTGTGTACCCGTATAAAAGGACACCTAGTTAGGAAACGAAAAGCAAGGCACAGTACTCCACTAGGCACGCATAGGATACAAAAGCATAGCAGAGACGATTTTGAAGTTAAAGTCAATATCCTCGCACAGGAAACTAAGATACCAACGCGGAAACTTTATGAGGCTTGTTGAATAAATGCCAAAAATCTCGCAATGAATAGCAGGAGAAATTTCCAGAGGTCACACGCTACCTGGCCCCGTATCTTCGCATCAATTTTTGATGTGGTGTGGTGTGGTGCAGTCATCAACCATATGAGACTATAATCAGCTAAGTTCTAACCTTCCCCACTGGAAGTCATGTAAAAAGCGGTGAGTTTTTTAAAAAGCTGTTGATCATGTGAATGCCATGGAGTTTCCCACCTTTTTATAAGAGTTACTGAAGTGGTTGGCCTAATAAATTGTATATTAGCATACCCTTCCAGGCTCTGAAGAAGACGATACTGCCGAAACGTTAACTGTTGTTCTATTGCATTGTGTGTTTTTCTATAAAAGTAAAGTATGTTGTATAACAATCTCGCGATTGCTGAACAAGGAAGACACTGTTTTTCCAGCCGCTTTCATTTTGTGAGAGAGCGAGAGGTGTACATGTTTAGAATATGGAGAATAGCGGTACTCGAACTGAAAAAGGAGAAGAACAGGTTCTAGGCACACCCGTATTGTAATGTTCGTATCACACTCGATAACCATGTTATATCGAAGCCTGTCGCCTTTGGTACGTAATTTTGAATCCATCCGAATTCCGAGAAGTCCTATTCATTTTGAGAGTATACACTTGTTACAGATGAATACTGCAATATACTACAGCATCCTAAGCGTGTTTATTTTCACGGGCATTATATTCTGCAGTGTATTTTTAATAATTGTAGACGTACTAGATGAAATAGGCGAGTTTCGCTCAATGGTTGAAGAGGATCTCAACCTGTTCAAGGTGCATTTCTGTTCTAGGCTTTCTTTCATCGTAAAAGATGTTTACGAGTGCTGATGTTTTAACATATCAAAGACTTTTGCAGAACTATGCCGACAACGGTTTGAAGGTGATGATGGAGATGAAACACTTGCGAATGCAAAAAACCCACATATTCTATAGGTTTAATATTCCTGTCACAAGAGTTGAAGCACATTCTAGTAATGGTTTCGAAGGTACAGTGGTTGAAGATGGTGACTGTGATAATTCTGCTGTGTGCCAGTGTGAGGAATGTCGAGTGGGACCAGCTGGTTAGTGGAAAACAATTAAGCACTTACATTGCCACAGTTCTAACAGTAACTGCTGATCTTTAGGACCTCCTGGAGATCCAGGATTACCTGGTGAAGATGGTAAGCCTGGTCAACCAGGGCACCCCGGATCACCAGCTAGCGTCAATTTTGAAACGTTTAGAAGAGGACGTATCACTAACACTGTTGAGCCGTCGTATTCACTTGAATCAGACAGGTCATTAAGATCAGGAGATCCGGCAGGATATTCTGACATGTGTTGGAACAGTGGAGGTGTGTTTGTTACAAATATTCAGAGCGGTTTTATCAAATACATTTCCATTGAGTAACAAGTTTAGGTAGACCCGGGCCACTTGAACCAAGTTTATCAGGATTCACTGGCAACATTGGAGCACGTAGAGCAGACGGTCAATCAGATAATACTTTAAAATTATCCAAGGAAGTCAAATAGTGATGGACTTCACAAAAGCAGAAGTTCAGTGTTTCAAAGCAATTTCAAATATGTTCTATACAATCTTTCTCACACAACTTCCTCCAAAGATTGGCAACTGAGAGCACATTTATAACTATAGATAAACCCATTTAGACACCCAACAGTGTAGTCACGAAAGATATGTCAACTTAGTTGAACTTTTTGGCTCAGCTGGACAACCAAACTGGAATAGAACGGCTAAGGAAACCGGTGTACCAAAACCGACAAGACCAGCAGCACTGGCGGCCAGTCCTGAAAATCAAGGAGAATTGGGAGGATTTATACAAACCAAATCAGACGAGGCAGTGAACTTGGATGGTGACTACTTACCTCATCTGGTCAGATATGGCTGTTCTGATGGCATTGCTTCTACTGCTGGAAGAGGTCGTTCAGCTGATTGTGAAGGTAAGGAGTCGGGAAACAATAGTGTGTATGTATTTTAGAACTTGCGCCCGTTGTTAACGCCTGTAATAAACATTGTGCACAGCATTTCCAAATAGAAATTCATATCCTAAGAGTAATTTGAAGGACGAAGATCCAGATAACCCAATAGACCATAACTTTTCGGTTGGCCAATTTCAGTTAGCTACACTTATAATGTAAGTGTCGAACCCCATAAAATCTCAAACTACGTTCTCAAATAAACTTTGTTATTTAAGAATCAATAAAATTGATCCTCGACCTGAGCAATATTCTTTAAACGTGATGTAACGTCATTGTAAACGTTTCCCACATTATTTTCGACCACAGTTGGCAAACAGGCAGTTCTCACGCCCGTGAACTAGAAGAACCAGATTACCCTTGGTCTATGGGAGGGATGTCTAGGGAGAAAATGTCATTTTCCACTTATGAATTCATCGCATCAGCATATACGGAATCACTAAATGATTTTCAAAGCACTATGGCTTAGCGAACTGATTAAATTGGCAATGTATGCCAAAACATGTGCCTGGTGCTCAATTACGAGATTTACAACACAGCAAAGTTATAAAAACATTCCCTGGTCCATACGAAAGTACTCGTTTCGAAATTTCTCTATCGAATTCTTGGCACACCGATGGATTTACTACTTTAATATCAAACCCGTTTACGGGTGATTGCTAATGGCACTGATCAATAGAGAACTAGCTGAAAAACGAAGGACCCGCATGGTGTGGTGGTGAACGCGTTCGTTCCCAACCGCAGACACCTGTGGTCTGGAGTTTTGCAAATATCTCAGCCCCATTGTGGTTATTTCTTTAATACTTTCAAAAACCGACCCCTCAAATTAGCTTTGAAAAGAAAGTCTGTACCACTTCCGTAAAAAGTTTTTGCCGAAATGATAAAAATTAAAAACAACGATTCTTCCATATTTTTCAAAGGCTTTTCGAAGTCGGTTTTGAAAAATATTGATTCGCTACTTGATGGATAACATATGACCGTTAGCTGCAGAAGGCATTGCTACCATTAAAACAGATCAAAATGTATGGCAAGGGACTAGTAGCCGTACTGTATAAAGGCTGTTCGCTAAATGAGCAAATTTCGTTCGAGCGGTACCCCACTCCAGAAGATTCGACTAGACTGTACTACAAACATCCACGTGGGCGAATGTCTGTGGACCGTCGACTCGGATCACTACCGCTCTGAAGGAAAAGGCGTTAATTTCAGGCCAAGTCCTTCCCACAATAGTTTTTCCCAGTCACATAGTTAGTTTTGTGTAAATAGACTTTCGAATAGTATACAAACACATCGATTTCTATGCGTTATATGAAGCTTCTTTTTGTTTAGACCAATTAATATTCCTCGGATTTGTTTCAGTGATGATTAAAGACTCATTAGTCTAACACTCATTCACGTGTCACTTATTTAGGTATCTAAATTACAACTCCTGTTGTGCAGGACTCAGCACTTATGTCATCCCCTTTATTGCCTTACAAGGTAGTTCGTAAAAATGGTCTGGTTCATGCGCTGGATGAGCTGTAGTTTGAAAATCTGTCTGTTTTCCTCAATGAGATGCCATTTGCTGATTGGACGTGGTTTCCGTCGGATCTCTGAGTCAGCCGTGCTAGAGCTTTTCCAGGTTTCACTGTAGACAGGCACGGTAGGCTGTTGATCGGAAGGTGGGGTGGTACTTTGAAACTGGAACTGTTGCAAGACGGCACCAGTTATTAGGACAGCATCCACTCACTCCGATTATTACAGCATTCAATAGAGGACTTGACGGCATGCAGCAATTTCTGAGTCGTTCTGATATCCATGGAATCACAAACTTTCCACGGCAAATATTTCAATGTATACTCCGATTATACTGTAGTTCTGTAAAGTGTTTACGATACAATTTTAACTCATTATTTGCTGCCTACTCTTTCTAATGAGAGTGTATGTTGCAAAATATAACTTCAATGATGCTGAGATATTTGCAAAACTCTGAACCGCAGGTGTCTGCGGTGGAGAACGAACGCGCTATTGCTCTATCCGGGTGCTAACGCGTTCACCACCACACTATGCGAGTCCTTAGTTTCGACAGGTTTTCAGCTTAACTGGATTGCCGATTTGGGCTCCCCATATCAATCCCGTTGTCGGGTGATTGCCGATGGCACTGATCAATAAAACTAGCTGAAAGACAGGCGAAACGAAGGACCCGCATGATGTGTTGGTGAACGCCTCCGTGAGGTGTAATAGCCCGTCCGTTCCCCACCGCAGAGGCCTGCGGTCCGGAGTTTTGCAAATATCTCAACATCATTGAAGTTATGTTTATGAAAGAGTTTTGTATTCTAGACATCCGGTAGAAAGCAATGAGTACCAGATGATTTGGAAATTCCTCTCCGATACCCGTTTTGAAATATAAAAACTGCATGAACAAGTTTTACGCTTTTTCTTCCGTCTACACACTACTTAGGGATGAGGCATACAATTTTTTTCACCTCTCATTCTAACAATTCATTAATATTCCCAAGATATGGCAAGCATTACGAAAAACAGGCGCCTACTATATATATACGCCGCCACGCCTTCGATTTCACATTACAATGACTCGTGGTGGCCTAACGATGTATCGAACCAGTGCTGCTTTCCTACCAGACAAGTTTGATGCCAATTTGCCGATTTGCCGACCCTGGAGAGATGGAAGGCTTGCTGAGCCATGGGCGCGGGTATCGATCGTCCAATATGTATTGCAGAGTGTCTCCGACCGCTGCGCCACACGCGCCCTCTCTGAATTAGCACATGTTATCAATGAAGGCATCTCTGCAAAGTCTGTTTTCGTAAAAGTCTCGAGACAAACAGCGGGTGAAATACTGACAGGTAATTTTGAAGTTTTGCTCGCTATGAAACGCATCATCTTCATCATCTTCAACATGTTTTACATGGAAGAGACTTTGTCCTACTATGAGAGTGTGCATAATCTTTTTAAAATACCCTTTAAAATTTGAATACGTTGTAAACTTGTGTCCACAAATTAATCAAAAACGAAATTTAAAAGCATAAAGTTTCAAATATTTACGCGGCTTCCACAAGAAGTAGTGAAACATTTGAGAATACCATCGTATTCTACTGAATGAAATTTCGCTTAATCAACTGCCTTACTCCTCGAAATCAAAGTCCAGACGCAGAAGAAGTGAAAAAATCATCATTCCAGAAAGTCAGAAGATTTAGTTATGGTTGAGCAAGAGGGCACCCTATCTAGTGGGCAGAGATCAATAGAATGTATAAATCCAGTGCTAACGCCATTATTTTCACACGACGAAATCACTTTCGCCTTGTGAACTTTAGAAGATAAAGGATAAAGCTCTTGGCGTTAAACAATAGTCGAGGGATGCGCCATCCATCCGAATTCATTAAGCATCGTTTGGAGGTAATTCCGAGGGTGGAGGGAATGCATATCTGGCTTTCACAATGGCTCCTGGAAGCGTGCCGATGTATCGAGCCAGTGCTGCTATCCTCCCAGAGACAACTCTGGTACTGATTTGCCGACCCCGGAGGGATGGAAAGCTTGGTGGGTCATGGGCACGGAGATCGATTCCACGTGTGTTGCAGGGCCATTCCGACCACTGCTCCACAAGCGCCCCTTGTGCACATTAGACCTTCGGGAACTGCTCTAACCCGTTGAAATTCGTAATGGAAGACTTTTGATAATGTGGTGAGGAGTTCTATTTCCCAATGTACAATCCATTCCAAAAAATGAAATACTTAAATGGAGTTCTGTCAGAAGAATGAACTGACGATCACTAATCATTGCTATTTTATCACCATCCAGAGAGCAGAGGGCTCTTAAGTTTCACGTTCCTTGTCGATCTGCGGTCTTTTCATCAGTTCAAAAGCGAAAGACACTGAAATGGTCTTATTTCAAGCCATTTCCTCAACACTACTCGAAAATCTACTTCTATCAGATTTCTCAAAAACGTTACGAAGCATTGTCGAAGGTACTAAAATTGTTCCTTGTCTCTGCTGACTACTAACGAAGACTGGAACTTTTTAAAGAAAATTTTCAACACCTTTCGTTCGCCTATCGTTGAAAACTTCACTTACAAATATTGCACCTGTCACTGAGTGGTGAAGCTGAAATTAAGTCCGGTCAAAAATCAACTTTGTCTAAAGCCTGGACTGCAGTAGTTCCGATCAAATGAAATGCCATATAAGCATTGAAGAAAGCGTTTAGATTGCTAAATACATATTACGTTTAAACGAGTTCAAAATTGCATTATTTGACTGGGAAATTTCAATAAACTTCAACTATTTCACTTCCACTCCCCCTTAAAAATCGCCATCATTTCGTGCAGGGTGGAGGTTTGGCCAACTGGGACAAATATCTGAAGGAACTGAAGGCTCAGTTATTGAAAAAATACTAGGAAAAAGGAGGAGAAATCCAAACTAACGAACCACAAAAAGGTTTATGTTGATTTTTCGCATGTATAAAGGATCGAAGTCCAAACTTTAAACAGCAAGTTAAAGTCAATAGGTTAGCAGTGTTGCCATTGCCTAACAGTTAATATCACCTGCTTAAGAAATATTTGTTTGGATACAAAGAGTAATTGCACTGGTGACTGTAGACAGGCTGCTGTTTTGAACTTTTTGCGAATAAATCGACGAGGTGGCCGGCCAATACGACAACAGCAAGAAGACGAATGCTTCTAATAAACAATGAGAAACCATCACTGCCACTGTGACCCCGCTTCTTGATGGCACTAGACCGTTGTGAATGCCCTGAAAAACTGGAATTTTGGTTCCAACTCGAGGAAGACAACACTACAACGTCCATCACCATTTCACAGGCGACCATCATACCTCATGTAAGCAAAGAAACTAGATCAGGGTTCGACTGCATTATAAAAACGCTTCCACTCACTGCACAAGACACCTACACTGGTCTTGGTAACGGTGAGACTCGCTTTCTAAGTTGTTTCCTCACTGAATTTTTTAACAAATTTGCTTTCAAGGTTCCAAATGGGAGAAATAATGCACTACGTTGTAACCGGCATATTCGTCAGCACGGCTGCACTGCTCTGTACGGCATTTGTTATCATTTTTGATGTTGTCAGCGGAATTAAGGATTTTCACAGTGAGATCGACAAGGATCTTGACCAATTCAAGGTATTTATTTGATTTAACGAGGTACTATTTCTTACTAAGATCTATAACTCTCACTGAAAATACCGGTTTCCTATTTCTAATTGATTATCGCTGCAGCATATGTCTAACGACGCATGGAAGGTGATGATGGCAGTCGCACAAAAAGCAGAGCCTCCCATACATCCATCGGTGTTCAGCTCTACGGCTAGAATTCGAAGAGCAGGAGCATATTCTGCTGGTGGAGTCGGTGTTGGTGCTTATAGAGGTCCAATTCGAGGTCCCACATATGCACCTGCTAGAGGTTGTCAGTGTGCTGCACAGGCTTCCAGATGTCCTTCTGGCCCACCTGGTCGGTAATAAATTTTCGTTGTTAGCTAGCTAAGACATTGTTCGCCGAAATGTGCACCAACGTGCTTCCAGGACCTCCAGGTCAGCCGGGTTTACCAGGAGAGAGTGGTCAGCCTGGAAATGCAGGATCACAGGGCGGTGTAGGCAAAACTTCCGAGGCGCAACGTGGAGGAACGGGTTGCATCACGTGTCCAGCAGGCCCTCCTGGACCAACTGGACCAGATGGGCCTCAAGGACCTGCTGGACCCCTTGGAAATCCTGGAATTCAGGCAAATACCGGAAGAAGCGGTAAGAGCAAACAAAAATAGTTTTGTAGTATCGATCAAGTGACTCTG
>MQTX01000064.1:1059295-1119590 GCA_009735665.1 Angiostrongylus cantonensis | reverse complement strand
CGTGTGTGTGTGTGTGTGTGTGTGTGTGTGTGTGTGTGTGTGTGTGTGTGGTGTTTGTGTGTGCGTGGGTATGTATGTATGTTCGTGTGTGGGTTTGTGTTTTTGCATCATCATGTTTAATGCTTCGTCGCTCACCAAAATCTTTTTCTTGGTTGCTATTGTAACTTGGTCATCGTTACCCCAATCCTCCACTGATTACATAATTACTTACGCTGTTGTAACTATACCACTATTGTTTCATGAACAGTATTTCTAATTGCATCTCATACTTTCATAAACCTGCTGCATAGTGCTTTTCATCACTGCCCACTGAGCTAATTACCTTGCAATCTGCTTTTCTGTTATCACCACTATTACTATTTTCTATCTCATTCTCGGGTGTATTTTATGTGTGTGTAAACGCTTAATTACCCTAGTTTGAGCTTGGCTTAGTACAAGCGGACACAAGTCTCGCATGGCGGTTACGGAAAGACGAGAATTTAGCTCTGCTGACCAACCAGTATATTCTCGACTTGAAGTACAATGTGCGACCAGACAACACCATGTTGTGGAAAATATATGGTTTTTAATCCCTTGAACGAACATTGAAGAAGTGGTCAGAAAACAAAGTGGCATTCCCATTCATGCCTTGTTCACCGACTGTGTGATTATCTCTCCTTTAGCGCATACCTTCAATTCTCAGAGTTAACATTCCATCAGCATTATAAACTACTTGTTAAGAAATGATGCTCGGAAGTACAAAAAGATTATTCTACATAAAGCGAAAAAAATTTTATATTTCCCAATTCGCTTCACTTGAATTATCTTTAAATTGAGTCCTAACAACCAACTTGCAGCCGCTCGGCTTTGAAAACCAGTGCTTGAATACGTTTTGCAATCACTTTTGTTTCTGCGTGCTAAGCATCAGCACTCATAAAAACACTAGATGGAAAAGATTCGCAACCCTTGCAGTAGTTTATGCTTATTCCAAATCCTATGCTGGAATAGCACCTATCTGAATGCTCTGCGGTTTGATCTTACCCGCAGAGTCTTTTTTATTATCTCATTGAATCTCTATTGAACTATTCATTGTTTTATACGTTTGCTGTACTGAAATGATTCTTTAACCTCCATGTAACCTCTTTGCACCTTCTAACCTTCGTCGTGTTTGTAGTGGTTGATTTGATTGATGCATCAATGTTGTAGTGCCCGTTGCGCCACTCACTACTTTGTAGTAATTAAGTGGTGGAATACTCAGTTGTACTAAATATTTGATATTGTAGAGACTACCAGTAAGTTGTTGCTGTCTCTGCTTGACTGTCGAAGGTGAATCTGTGTCTTGATTTTGACTATTTGACAGTTCTACAATACGTCGGTATTTACTCCTTGACGTTTGAGATTGTGTGAATTGAGAGTCAAGAAATAGAAATTGTAATTTTGCGGTACTTGCTCTATAGGCTACAGTTGCAATTGATCTGTAGGTTATAGTTGCCAAGTGAACTCGCCACTTGTGTTCTGCGTGTGGATGCTGGAATCCGGCTTGCTCTTTTGAATGCAGCGCCATACGGTGTTGAACTGTTTCCAAGGACGAACTTGTATCTCCTCGTTCCTTGTCACTCTGGTCTTGTGATTGCTGTCTTTATAGCATGAACTTCACACTTTGGTAATTAAACCGTTAATAACAATAATACTACAACAATGACTATAAGACGATACTGAAACAGTAACAGCGGTAAGATGATAATGGGATTAATAAATAAGGAGAAGACAAAGAAGACAATGGGAAAGAAGTTACGTTGAGGTAAAATGGTAGATATATTGGATTAGTGTAAGAAAGAAATTTCAAATAAAATACCATGACTTAGAAAGGTAAAGAGTAAGTGGTAGCACGGGCAGCAATGAGTCCAAATGGTTGGTAGCGCAGGTGCGTTACTGTAATAGGCCGTGGTACTAATAGTGAAGAATGCTGCCGAATTAAATACAACAATGACAATACAATAAGATTAATACGGTAGAAGAACGCGCATAAATGAAACAGCTTCAATGTTCGTGCTATTATTATGACGGCAAGATATATAATGTGGAGCAGTGATCAGTACTGCTTACATTTATGGAGTGCCTAGCCACTGAGTTCTACAATGTGAGATGAAGCAGGAAGCTAAAGACTAGGGCAGTATTTAAGCGAATGAAACCTTGTTGTATAACGAAACTATATACTGTTTCTTAACAATTGGAAATACAAAGTGATGATGATAGGCTTAGGTACTAGAGAAAGTCAGTAGCGTCAAATGAAATTTCCTAAAATGAAGCACGGTAGAGCAATTTCAAGACGAAAGGCGAGCTGAGATGCCATGCGGCAAGAAAGGAGAAGCCGAGTGGCAGAAATGCCGACGTGTGAGCCACACCAACTGTCCGCGGTCATTTTACACTACCTCGAAGGTTAGCTAATGTTTACGGTTGTTGACCACTACATCATCCTCGGATAATACTAATATAGCGGGAAATGTCTTTTATAGGGCATAAACATCCTTTTACATCTGATATTAAAGATATATGATATTTTTAATACTAACATATCCTTTAATGAAGCTGAGATATTTGCAAAACTCTGGACCGCAGGTGTCTATGGTGGGGAACGAACGCACTATTGTCCTTTCCGGGGAGTAACGCGGTCACCACCACACCATGCGGGTCTTTCGTTTCGCCTGTCTCTCAGCTATTTCTATCGATCTTTTGCCATCAGCAATCACTAACATATTCTTTAATCTATGCAGCCGCACCTTGTGGACAGATGTTTAAGGGCTGGACTGCTTAGACCGCGTTACTCCCCGGAAAGGACAATAGCGCGTTCGTTCCCCACCATAGACACCTGCAGTCCAAAGTTTTGCAAATATCTCAGCTTCATTAAAGTTATATTTTGAAACTTACGTTATGGAAACAAGGAATGCCTCAGGCTCAGCTGTGCCAACTGAGTTTGTAAATCTACTACAGTAGTTTGACGCTACAGTTTTCATTTCTCTACTCTCTACAGAGACAATCCTCAATCACAATCTCACAATCTTTACCTTGTGGAGAATGTCATATATTTATACATATATAGTTAACAGCATCAGCAACCTTCCAACTGCCAGCACGATATTTCAGTATTGCTCTATTGTAACAGTATATGAGGACCGCCATTCAGTTCAATCCGTTATTTCCACTGCCCATCGTCAATGTTGAACTGTTGAAGCTACCATGATTCCGACCAATCCTACCTCATCCAATCTCCTCCTTTCAAAGAAGCATGCAGAACGCTCGACGTGGACGAAGACAGAAAGAAGATAATTTCGAATAAATATTCTTCCAGTGAACCAAATGATTCGTTCACACCTGGAACCTTCAAGAGTAGCATCCTTATACTGCAGCTCATTCCCAACTCTGCCCCTATCGTGACACAGATCCCGCTTCAAGAGGTGTGCATTGCAACTATCACGCCCCAACAATTATTCACCTAATTAATCGGTGCACTAATTATTCTTACACAGAAACACTTCAAAACTGTGGCGCATCGGTCACTGCAATCATTGCTTCCATCGGTCGCCACCACAGTGTGTACGATTTCGCGTAAGTGAAAGACGCACCCGAAAACAGGACTTTGGAGATAAGGGACGCCGCCGAATACACCAAAATGACGAAAACAAGAAGAGGCCATACACTTGGTACACCTGCAGTGCTCCATACAGCGCAAGGAGAATTGCGATACAACCACTGTCACGATTAATAAATTTCGTTAAAGCACTAATTTAATTTTCCTTGGCCCTTCCAGCAGGTAGAGCCGACAAGACTAATTCGGAACGTTATGGAAACAAATGTAGAGCTTAATGGCTTTGCTAAAATTTGTTTTTTATCAATACGAAGGCAGTAATACAGGTGAATTTATTATAGGGACGTTTAATAACGTACAATAAGACATTTTTTATCGATGAGCTGTGGTTCTACCACCGTCTAGATCAGCCAAGCCTTTTTCATGTTCCACTTGAATTGCTGGTTAGTAAACTGACCTGCGAAAGAGGGAGTACACTGACTTGTCCATGAACTGATCTAAAGGAAATAAATCTGCAGAATGAGCCAACAAAAACGGATCCCAAAAAAACATAGGTGAAAGAAGATCAATGGCGTTACAGTCTCTACAAGCTTGATAATGGAAACATTTTTCGCTTCTTCGTCACTATTCTTCACTGGAAGTAAATTCTTCAGAAACGTCTCGCAAGATATCTGATGATTCGAATAGAACCACAGTTTCTTCTGCTTGGTGCATAACCTCGGTTTGCTTTTGGTTTTTGGAAAGACCAAGCTGATGATCGTGTGCCATCTAAACTCATAACGAGTTGACTTTTCGACCTTTTTAAAAAAAGGGTTTAAAAAACCGAAATTTGGCGGACTTGTTCAGAGAGGTTGGCACGGAACATCGCATGTGCGTCGCGCTCATACAGCTGTACAACTATTTCACGGCGACCTAGAAAACACATTACAGTATTTTGCTTCAAACTTCCTCATTGTCACATGAATACACGAACATATATGTTCCACATTAAATTTCTGTGTGATCTAATTTAATAAGAAAAGGCTTGTATTCCAAATTACTTTTTAGACTCGTAAAAAGAGTGTGGCGCATTAGTGCAATGGTGGTGACCACGTTCATCATGATTTTCGACCCCCGTACTGCGCTAGCTAATCACCTCGTCGCTCTGGAGTAGGAAAACTGAAGTAGGAACGCTCTAACCGGCGAACCCAGGACTCGAGAGACAGCATTCCACGACATTCATAGAAAAGACGACAATCCCCAAGCTAGTCAAACACAAACCCGAAACGTTTGAAGATCTTCATAAACGACACATGTGAGAAAACGAATTAAATACAATAAGAGCTGGGCTCCGCAATATAGATGTGCAGAAGGGTGAAAGAGAGGTAAAGAGCATGCTGGGAAGAAAATGTGAAAACCTACCTATTTACTTGGATGCTTGGGTAGATTACTCGTCTTGACTAGTTGTGGTGCACCAGCAAATCTTTCATTTTTTCGGGGTTTTTCTGGTTTACCCATTGTGGCTCTCTGTAGTTTCGAGGTGAGCTAGGCCAAAGTTTGCCGCAGGTCTTCACCACGACAGTCAGCCCCAGCCCTTGTGGATCAGAGAGAGATTTGCCACCATGCGACTAGGTTGATACCAGGGCAGTGGTGGATCCTGGTGTTGATTTACTATTAGATGAGCTTTCTGGTTAACAAACCGAATTCCCTCTCAACTTGCGAGACCTTGCCGGTTGGAAGATTTCTCCGCTGTAAATCACAGCCCGACACTCAAGAATACCTCCCAGACAAATTAGGCGGCAAACCGTTAATGGGACTGCGAAAACGTTGACATTAAAACCGTTCACAATACGTGACTTACCATGTGCAAAAAACAAGAACAGGAGTACTGAGCCCACGCAGAGTACAGCCAGTAAGTAGAAAACGGCTTGCCACTGCACTCCCTGGAAAGAGGAAAACGTATTCGTGAGAACAGCTAGGTGATAAGCTTGAATTTTATGTTATTCCTTTGTTAAGTACTTTAACTGCAAGTGCTCCAACTAGAATCGGTGATAGAATGCGGCCCATGTGTTTGTACAAATGTGCATAGGTATTGACGAATTGAGTGAACTGCAATAGTTATGCTTCATATGATACACAGTCAGAATGTAGTCCAAAGCATTTAAACCCATTGGTGCTCCAACAAGATGCAGGTATATAATTTACATCATACCCGAAAAAGTCATAGAGCTTTTTGCATTCTGTATTCATTAGATTTCTACTTAACAGTGGGGTTGTGGTGAACACTTATTCGGAGAAGCTATTTTGCGCTTAAAAAAGTGCAGAACCCTTTTTAAAAAAGACAATAATCGGTAATTTGATAGTAAAAAAGGCAATAATAATACTTCCTGTATCATGCAAAAGAGCGCGTGTAGCACAGTGGTCAGAGGGCCTTACGATAAACATGGGATCGATCGTCGAGCTCGCCGATCACCGAGTCATCTATTTTTCCGGAGTCGAAAATTTGGTACCAAACTTGTCTGGGAGGATAGCAGCACTGGCTCGATACATCGGTAGGTAACCTCGAGTCATTGTAAAGGCCAGATATGCATTCAATCACTTCCAATGGTGCTTAATGAACTCAAATGTACGGCGCGTCCCTTAAGGATTAATCAACGCTGAGAGCTTTATGCTTCATTTTTAAGCTTCCGACACCATTGTAGTTTGCTATATGAAAAGTGTATTGTTACATGCACACTGTTGTCGTCTAGCGTACTATGAACTTCACTAACAACTTCCATTATACGTTCTCCTCAATCGCTCATTTCTGATGGGCGCTCCCATCCCCTATCAACCAATAATCGCCGTGGGCATATTAAAATCACATGCTGTATCGACCTTGGCAACTGTCTCCATCTTTGCACATTCCATCAGCACTATATAAAGATTGCCATTGATTACTATCTAACTAATTCACCCGATACGCTTCATAACACTTCATGAATTTATTGCAACATCATATCTGTTTTTATTAGTGCTATCACTTTTTAAATCGTTTTGCTCTACTGATAAGGTAATCTGTGTTGTCGTGCATGCACTTCCTAATATCGTCGCACTATCACGTTGTGTAAATATAAGCTATATAAGGTTTAATTGCCCAAGCTCGTGGTTTTGGCTGCGCCATCAAAAAAGGCGTTATGCGACAGGTCGTAAAAAGAGCACTATAGTAACTTGGAAAAAGTAGTAGCATGCACGCGATGCATGCAACTTGACCAATAGTGCAAGATTTCTTGACTACCAAGTCCAAGCCCACAAGAAATTGGACGTTGTCTCATTTGTCTGCCGCACAAACTTAGGTGGTGGCACCAATGGGTTAAAGAGATATTGCACTAATGAAAAGCGCGTAGCTCACTTGTGGTGCAATAGTGATAAGAACTGTGTTGCATGCCACCGACGACGCGGCTAGAAAGCCCAACGTGAGTGCGAGGAGAACGGTAGCCACGGCATTATTTGCTTGAGCCACTATGCTAAGTGGTATAATGCATGTAACAGCGCCGAATATTGCTGAAACATAATTTGCTACTTGTATATATATATATATATATACATATATATACATATATATGTATGTATATATATACATATTGGGTATTAGGGCGATAGCTATGGGGCTAGTAATAAAAACTTTACGTTATATAACTTTAATGATGCTGAGATATTTGCAAAACTACGGACCGAAGTACTTGCGGCGGGGAACGAACGCGCTATTGTCCTTTCCGGGGAGTAACGCGCTCACCACCACATCATCCGGGTCCCCGGAAAGGACAATAGCGCGTTCGTTCCCCACCGCAAGCACCTGCGGTCCAGAGTTTTGCAAATATCTCAGCATCATTAAAGTTATATTTCGCAATACATACATAACCTGCCATTAAAAAGAGTTGGCAGTAAATAATAAGTTAACTTTACGTTATATTCTCAAAAATGTCATACAGACCTATTGTTGAAAAAAATTTGATGGTCGTAGTTGCAGTGATACCTCGCCGTTTCATGATTCCTTCACAGAATGAAAACGAAATCTCAGAAAAAGCCTCCATGAAGAAGGGCATAGCTGAAGTGATTCCGTTCTGAAATGCATCGAGCGGTAGAGATGTTAGTCATTTCTGTTGTTTGAAGACATACTGTGGTTTCAATTCATATAAAATTTTCTTCTCTAAAACGAATCAATGCTTGCAATTACTAGTACAAGGACTGCTTTCTGATGTTGCCGTTCGGTTACATTTCTATTAGGTCTTTCCGGAATCAGCGGCCGATTTCAATGTGCACATTTAAGGTAGCATATCTCAGCTTAGAACAAACTTTATCAATTGAAATTAAAACCGTTGGCACCTACACATTTTTGCGAATCACGAACAAGATTATTTACACCGGTTATAAGAAATTCCCGACTACTGGAAACCAGCAAGTCAGTGAAGGCAATTTCGGATTGGGGTTGGTTTTTGAAGCACTTTTCTCACAGGAGTTTATCGAGATGCTTGAAGAAGTATTAGATGACAGATTAGAGGTTGCGAGTATGTTAGACGAGAGAGAGTTTGGTAACCTAACTCGTGCAGGTTTTACAGCGTTGCTTTTACTAAATGCATCTCCTAGCGTTATCGTGCAGAAATATTGGTCTCTTTCTGCTGAGCAAAAAAGGGAGCACCCTATTTCTATGTTTCTACCATGTTTATATATGTGCTATATTTTGCAGACTTGCTGGAGGTACTTCACCACTATAACCGCTTCATCTGGATTCAGGAAGATGTGCTAGATCAAGCCAACAGCAAACTATGAAGCACCTAGCGTGACTTTCTTTTAGTCCAATTCCGCACTGGGAAGTGCTGCGGAACTCCGGCGCAGTCTAACCACTGAGTCGATCGTTACAGTGGGTCCTCTTAACGTCGCACGTAAGAATAATGTCCGATCCGAGTCCTTCTCATTGCTCAGAGGAGGCTCCAAGGGTTGCTCAAAACGGCAATTCCTTTGATTGTCGATCGATTAGTGCGACATTCACTCTTCGAATCTCTTCTATTTTCCAACTAGTTCAAATATTTCAAGCCAGTTGACATGCCTGCATTGAGATCTGCAAGTTCTCAAACAGTTGTAAATGCGTTTGCTTGCAGGAAAATCTTCAATTCAGTGTTGTCACTAGCAGAAAGACGTCTGTGACTTTCCCTCATCTTGAAGGCCGGATTTATCAAGGCGAAGTTTTCTAAATAGACCTTGCAGAGTGCGTTGGCTAATAGTTCTTTTGCCCTGTATTCCACTAATGCCCCTAATGTCTCAAGCCGCTTGCGCTGCCTACGTTCGAGTTTGGGTTTGCAAAAGTAGATTTATCCAAATTGCTGCTTTAGCATCTGGAATTCGAACCTTTGATTTGTGTGAAAGACACAATTTCTATTATTACTTAATTATACGATTTACGAAAAGGCGACACTAAGTAAAGTAAAGAAAAGTAGTAATGTCTGTTACCACGAGCACGGTACTCGTTCGATTCCCCTCCGGGCCAACCAAGCCTCTTATTCCTCCGGGATCAGAAAATTGGTACCGGAGTTGTCTGGAGAATAGATCACTCTCTGCAATCCAGTTGGAAATGCTCTAGCCCGGCTATCTCAAGATTCCAGGGAGAACTGCCCGACCAACATTCTACGACATTCAGGATGAAATGAAAATCCTCAAGCAGCAACCGTAGCCACACTTAAAAATTGAAAGGTTTTCGTGGACAATGGATGCGAGGAAATCGATTGAGTGTGAGAAGTGTTGTGATTCGCACAATATATGGGAAGACAGGTCATATAAAATGTAGTAGATTTTAAATAAAAAATGTACGAATTTAAATGCATAAAATGAGCTTTGCCATGTAGCAGTGCGAAAATATAACGACGAATCGGGCATTAATTTCGAAAAATCTAGTAGATATTGCACAATGGCTCGCTTGATCCAATCAACACATTACATACAGTCTCACCCTTCCATCGCAAACTGACACCAAACTTCTGAGGAGTGCTGTTTACGAACCTGTAGAAGGTCCATTTTCAAGACAGCGTGGTTGAACATTGGTATGTATGTTATGAAAGTAGTAACAATGAACGATTGTGCATAAAAGCTGACCCCCATCACTATTACACAAGGCGAGAGAAGAATCTGAAAAGTAGGGATCTATTACTTCAGTGGAATAATATGAAATTCTTTTGCAAATGATCCGTGCAGCATGATATCATAACGACAACGGATTTCGTCTTTACAATGACTAGCGGTTACTCTGCAAAAATTGAAGTGTCTCACAGACCTTAAGCATGTGATACTGTCATCTCCATTTCTGCCAACACCATTTATTTAACATATTTCAGCTTACCGATCACGTCTGTGTTTGAAATATCACTATTACAGCAAAGAGGAAGCTGCGTTCATTTGTGCATTGCAAGGTTAATTTCAAACCACCTTCTTCACTGGGATCGGTGGGACCGCATTGTATGCACTTTTTGTCAATCGCTTTTCTCGTATGTGTGCCAGTTCGGTCGCTGTTACGTAACTGGAATGCCGAGGTTTGTATGCACCGTGCATCTGCCACACAATCAAGAACGCCAATCCAGCAATCCCTGTAATGTGATAGGCATGATTCCCGGCGAACATCGTTTTCGATGACTACACGTTGGCGAGGACCTACCCGTGTACACGAGAAATTTAGATGGATAGAATGATTCTACCTAAGCCTATGTTTCTTTTTATTTTTCTTATAATGGCGCTGGTCATCTGGTATTCTGCGGTTTGCGTGATTCTTTAACAAAGGATATAAGTTATATAACGAATTTAGTTGTTCATTAAGAATTCATTTAGACAATTTCGCTCATGAGTCAGGCAACGTCTCAAATAGAAAAGGAAGACGCGATGAACCAGAAGACTATCACTCTGAAGACGAGATGAGCCATCTGTGCAACCCCATTATTAAAATATTGTTCCCTTCTCTATCCTTACCATACGCTTCCATTGCAATTGGCCATCCACCGAGTAGTTTAATGTGACAGATTGAAGATGTAATCACCATCGAACACATAATACCGAGATTGTTTCCTAAATCAGTTAAATAAATAGAATAATATTGGTAATAGACACACCAATAACCAAAAGGTAAGTATTAAATCTAAAAAGTGAGAACTTTTTTTTACTGGTTACCTCACATATGGAGAGTTAAGCCGAGTGGTGCTCCTATTGCTGCACATTCCACAAGGAGTCCCGAAAGGGTTGCAATGGCACACTACTAGCGCGGATGCGACCCATATTCTAACACGGAATTAAAGGGAATCATAGCTGTGTGTAAGAAATGGTTTCAACATAACTGACATATATAGTGATTGACCCATTCTCATTATTTTCTCCTCATTACTTTTCACAGTGAAACGAATTTCACACAGTTGCTACTTTTCTGAAAAGAAGTGAAACCCGCCAAATTGAAGGAACACAGTTGCCAACGCAGATAGGCGAGTGGAGGTAAACAAGCCCTGGCAGCTACCATTTGACTGACGAAATTGCCAAGGTTTTTGTAAAAAGTAGTAAAATGAGACCTTGGATTTACAAAGAACAAAACGACGAGTGTTTAGAAGAGACTGTTTAAGTGCGACTGAAAACTGAGCACAAAGCCTTTTCTGCCGACATAATGGAAGTGTTTAGCTGAGTAATATTCAAGTAATAATTGGCTATTACTAGTCAATTTGACATTTCCAGGCTCTGAAGAAGGTGAAGTCTCCGAAAAGTTATCAAGTATTGAAAAAACCATGTATATGGTAGCCTTGTCTCTGCTCAAGATGGAAGCACCGCCTTACTGAAATCATAAAGCCAATAATGAGAAAAGGCAAGGTGCGTAAATTAAAGTTCACAACCCGACCACTCGGCATTCGCCATTTACGTTTGGCTTAGAAAATCGCTGTTTAATCTTCGTGCTACTAAGAATTCTTCACAGTTCTTCACAGGTGCTTATACCTGTCTCAAAAAAGTATTGAGTGTGGTAGATACGCTGACATGGCTGTCCTTCCTTTTTAATTGATAAGTTAGCTTGTCTGGCACCATGTACGATAACCCACAAATAACTTGTCTGGTACCAGACTTGTCTGGGAGGATAGCAGCACTGGCTCGATACATCAGCAAGCCACCGCGAGTCATTGTAAAGGCCAGATATGCATTCAATCACCTCCAACGATACTTAATGAAGTCGAATGCATAGCACATCCTTCAGGGATTGATCAACGCCGACAGCTTTATCCTTTGTCCTTTAAGTTAGCTTGTCGTTGAAGAATCATTCAATATGTGTTGTCAACGAGATTAGATCCGAATCGAACGAAGAATCGCACTCGGCGGCGCCCTACTTTACTGGACTGGTGTTGGCCGACTCCTATCTCCACTATGATCTATTTTGGGCGGACGATGCGCCCAGTAGCAGTCCGTACTTCATTTGCTAGCACATAGAGTGGCCATCAGTGTCGCAAAAATCGACGTTCGTTAGACCTCGATAACAATAATCAATATTTTCTGTAAGAAAGGGCATCTGTGAATGAAGTTCCCCATCCGAGCGGTCCTGATTCCAATAGGTTCGACTCAATGTGAGAACAACCATCTGTGGATCCTTGACTAGGATCAACGGGGCGTTAGGGAAGGTGAAGTCGCCGAAACGTTAACCGAATAAAAGTTTCCGTACCAACCTTGTGTCAACTCCATCGCACAGAAAAATACTTTAACCGTTGTATACGCGCCAACCTGGAGAATTCCAAAACACTCAAACAATAGAAGAACAACATGAAATCGTAGTTATACAAAAACAACACTGTTCGATGCCGACAAGTATTGCCGAATGGCCACGTTATGCTAAAAATTCATGACGTTGAACAAACTTCGATTATGTTACGAGGCAGACTGTCATAAAGTCGCTGATGTCTATGGGTATTAGATTTATTCTCGACGTTAAACTCATATTCGACGGAAATCTATCTCAAAGCGTCCTAATTACAAACTCGAATCGGGAAGTGAGTGTGACGAGTTGGCTCTTTAAGGAACAACAGAATGAAGCGATAGACGTGTCCTTCCAAGAGTGTCGAAAAATTAGTGCAGGAGTGAAGAAGATGCATTTATTCCACGCTACACGTGTCATAGAGGGAATCCGGTGATGCTGAAAATTTAATATAGGAAAACGATAGAGATGATACAAGCAGCTCAAGAAATAAGCCTTTATTCAGGAAGAGTACAGTCCTTGACATAGGTGTTGTAGGATCTTCGATGAAAGAAAATAGTATTTTTCAAATCCACCGTTAATTTAACCTAAGGAGTAATGATCAACACCTCCTTGGATTGTTAAGCTAACGCGAAGTTGATAAAAATCTTTATTCGGCTAACGTTTCGACGGCTTCGCCTTCACCAGTGCCGATGATCCGAGTCCATGGACCATAGTCGTTAGCGTAGTTTTCTTGTTCAGCAATCGCGAGGTTGTTATACAGCATACATTTACTTCCATAGAAAAGCACACAATACAATACAACAGTAGCTGACGTTTCGGCAGTATCGCCTCTTCAGAGCCGCTTTTTTACATGACTTCCAATGAGGAAGGTTAGAACAGCTGATTATAGTCGCATATGGTTGATAGTCGCTAGCGTTCTCGATGTGGTGTCTTCGTCGTCGTATCGATTCTGATCTTCTTCAATGGAGCGCCGCTCGAATGAGGCAACCTCACACAACAGCGCTCCTTTATTTAGGATTGTTTGAGAACTGGCGGAAGAATTCGGCATAAGCGTCCCAACTATTTACGAGCATCCAAAAAAAAATTGAAAATTGAAGGAACCCTAGAAATGCATGCCGTACGAACCGGAAGATCTTTTTCCAAGGTGACGCCCGCCAACAGCTTGCACAACAATGGTTAAACGAGCTGTGCTACGAAACTCTGCCTCAGGTACCATACTTCGCGAGAACTGTTGGATACCTGTCACAACTTTTTCGATCACCTGGATAATTTCCCATGCGAACAATGTCTCAGAAACTAAGCCGAGGGCGAAACTGCCTTCATTGGCTTCATCATCTCCAGAACTCCAGCGTATTTTACGACCCAAATAAAACTTGTTTCTTGTTGGCAACAACGTAAACATTTAGCGGTTTCTATGTCGACTAATCAAATTTTTTATGAGTTGAGATATTCCACCCCAAAAATACAGACTCAAACTTGCAGTAATTTCCGAGCAATTCAGTAATTACGAACCGTCATGGTTAGGCCAGAGCTCATGGATCACACAGTTATTTTCCATCTTTTCATTGGGCTTCTTCTACAAGAGCTAGAAGATCACAAGGCTTAGATTTAGCTACTTTTATCATGGATCACACAGTTATTTTCCATCTTTTCATTGGGCTTCTTCTACAAGAGCGAAGATCACAAGGCTTAGATTTAGCTATTTTTGGCAAAAAATCGTTTTCAGTTTGAGTGGTCTGTTCACAGCAAGCAGATAGAGCATTAAGATGAAATCACAAACGCGGAATTTGTGATTATTCAACAAATTTTTAGAAAGAATTCTGTAAAACGTTGATAACGTTGCATCTCTGTGGCTGACTGACCGTTTAAGAGCATAGTATGTTGAGTATTAAAAACATTCTATTATCACTATAATAATCAGAGAAGTAAGTGATGGTGAAAACTATACAGGCATTACAATGATGCTGAGATATTTGCAAAACTTCGGGCCACAGGTGTCTGCGGTGGGGAACAGACGCGCTATTACACCTTCCGGAGGCTAAAGCGTTCACCAACACACCGTACAAGTCCATCGTTTCGCCTGTCTCTCAGCTAGTGCAGGCAGTTTATACAGGCATCTCTCATGCAACTGTGTCACTTTTTAAAATACTTTTTAATACTTTTTAAAAGTGTAACTCATGCAACACAATATAGTTACCTGCGCGGAAATTAATGGACGCAAATCAACCTCAAGCATAACAAGGAGCATTGTCTATTACTTGAATCTTGATATTTGAACGGCCCGTCCTCACTAGTTGTACGGCTCCCAGCATAATTACAGTTTTTCAGAAATTTGCTGGTTAAGCTATTATGGCTCCCTGAAATCCCGAGGACAGCCTGGCTAAAGTCTGCCTCAGGTCAGGAGTCGGCAGGCAGTCGCAACCCTTGTTGATCAAAGGGAGATTTGCCACCATGCGACTTTGATACCAAAACGGTGGGGGATCCAAATAATGATTTACTCTTAGCTAAGCTTCCTGATGGAAACGCCGGACTCCTCTGCAGCATGGGAGACCCTGCCGTGAAGACGAATTCCTCCGCTGTACATCGCAGTCCGACACCCAGGAACACCTCCCAGTCACGATGAGGCGGTAAACCGTTGAAAGGGCTTTGTCTATTACGCTTGAATAATAACAAAACAGAACTTTTATAGACATTGGATCAAGTTTTAAGCCGTAATAGAAACTGTCACGAAATGTAGAATAGAGAGGACGAAAAAAATTATGCTTACCAAGGCTAAAGATCAATAATGGTGTACTCTTCTCCTTTGCTGGAAACCACTTAGCTGCGATTGCATGGCCACATGGGCCAACGAGTCCTTAATGAAAGCAGACATGTCTCGTCTTGTCTTAGTTCTTAGCGTTTTTTGGAATTTGTTATTGCTTTTCTATCAGGTCGGTCTTGGACTCCTTTGGGAATCTTTAAACTAGAACTTTCCAATCGCATGCCTTTCAAATACATCATGAACTCTGACGAATTTAAATGGCCGACGACAATTTTAAAAATTGAACTCACCATTGCCGAAGCCTACCACTGCTTGCAAGACGGCGACTGACCAGTATGGTAGGGGAACTGCTAGAAATGGAGTAAGGAGGGTACCGATGGAACTCAAGAAAAGACTGCATGTCAGGATTCGCTTCGCACGGTACCTTCAATGCTGCGAGAGTTTTACATGTTGTCAATATCTCGTCCAATTCTTGCACCTTACGAAAAATTAATCTTGTATACTCCCGAATGAATCTGAAATTACATGATTTCAAGCTTGAAAGATGGGTAGAAACTGCTTCTCTTACATCGTGAAGAAGCTGAACCGTAAAGTCATGTGACTTATGTCTCACCATTCGCCTAATTTACTTTATTCTAATTTCATATGCCGCTCATGCTTAACGTCGTAGGAGCAGCGAATTTAGCATAAGTGTTTCTAAAGGTATTGAAGAAGGAAGGTGATAAATTATGAGGTCTAAAAACCACTACCAGCACGTTCTACCGTTGTCCTTCTATTCTTCACTCTTTTGCGAGAGAATCATTACCTCCTTATAAGATTATTTGAAGGAAGCAAGCTCATCAATGCTCCAACGTAGAAACTAGAGTGGATACAAGATTGTTGATAGGCTGTCCATGAATGTTCGTAGGGATCCTTAACCGAAGGCGTCTGTGGGCATGGAATTCGATAAAAGTATTTTCGTTACAAAAGCATTAATAATATTTAAAACAAACCAGGTTTAAGTTTGCTTGTAAAAATATTACTTTAGAAAAGTCTGTAAAGTTTTAAAGCAGAACTGAAAAGTAGCAGAAAATGAATACATCGTTGAGGACTTGTGTGGGTGTTGACCATTCGCTTCCATTCCGTCGCACCAGTCGATGTGTCTGAGCTCTGAATAATGCTAGTCTGATGCCGTTGAATTTTTTTCTTACAGTGAAGTAACCGCACATGGATACCATGCAGACGATTGTCATACTCATGCTGGCGCGGATTAATCCATGGATGAACGTCATTCCACCAACAAGCAGCATTGTGTGACATCTCACCGAATGGATGGACCATAGTGCTGAATCAAAGCAACAGAGTTTAATGTATAACTTTTTACTTGCTGTCAACTATTTTTTAATGGCAGGGTATTGTATGAAATGCAACCACAATGAAGCTGAGATATTTGTAAAACTCGAACTCCACGCTAGATCGAATCTTGATTAGCCCTTCCGGGGGCTTACGCGTTACTCAGGCTACCGCTCAGGTTTAGGCCCTTGTTCTGCCTTCCTCTCTGCCATTCTTTTAACTCTAACGATGCTATTAGCAACTTATTAACAGAAATAATCCAGAAGCCACAAATCGGCACTTATCCCAGTTAACTTGACGCCATAATCGAAATCACAGTGTATAACATTTTATCTACAGCTCATTATTTTTCTTACATAAGAGTGTATTATGTGAAATACAACCACAACAATGCTGAGATATTTGCAAAACTCGGACTCCAGGCTAGACGGAACCGCGATTACCTTTCCCGCAGACTGCGTGAACCTACGACAGCATCAAAGCCCTTACCGTGCCTTTCTCGCAGCCAGTTAGTTATTTTACCCAGCGGTGCCATCATCAAGCACCCGTCAAAGGGAATTATCTGGAAAGAAAAAGTCGGCATTAAACCAAGCTAAGCTGAGAATGTCGTCGAAACCACAATGTATAACTTTTATCTGCTGTCCAGAGTTTAATGTTTCTAGCCGTTCATTTTCGTGGACTTTCTGTCATAGTTCTTTCAGTACTTGCTCGTATTTTCTTCTGTCGTTGCTTTTCCTTATCTATTTCGCCAAAAGTCTGCTGCTTGTCCTCTTGTACACTTTATAGCGTCCCTCATTTATACAGTCTTTTTTCAGTTAATCCTTATTTTCCCTTTCTTTCTCTGCCGTTTTCAACTTTTTACAGGCGCGATGTGAGGTGTTCAGAGGTGCTGCGTAATAGACGCATGGTCACCGGTTCAACTACGCTCTTCGGTAATCATTCTTACTATCCTCCAGTTTTTGCAGATTAGATATGAGAGTTGTCCCGGGAAGACCCCTCTGGATAAATAACCAAAAGATAGCATAAAATCTGAACTTGGATTACCGGTGACTCAGATGTCGTTGAATAACTATTTGAATGGACTATATTCGCGTAGCAAATAAAAGGGCTAAATTTCTATTAATCTTGGCGTTTATAAAAATTTTCGGTTTTTTTGATAAGCAGAGACGAGTTCTCACTGAACTATTTATCAAAAGCTCAGACTGATTTTTGACCCTAAGCCAGGGCGTTCCTCACCCATGTGCGGCTGCTCTCCGACAATAACTGAAAGACTTCTGAAGAATAAATAGATAAGAGTTCTTAAAAAGTTTTTTATTTTATTGGAGTTTAGGTGTTAAAATTTATCTGCTGAAGCTATGAAAGTGCTTGACTGAGCAGAATGCGTGTCAACTTGACCTTCCTAGGCTGTGAAGAAGGGGAAACGAAAGAAAGCCCAGCTATTGTGAAAGAATAAATAGTGTAATAACAACCCCGTGTCTGCTCACTGAGAAAACACTGATCTATTACATACTAATTTCTTTTTCACTATTTTATATCATACCAATAACGGAACCATTTCCAGCCTTCATTTGAGCATTCTTCCACACCGTTGTCTGCAAATGCTGAAGATCGATGAACAACTCACTCAAATGCATGGTTTGCCCTTCTAACAACATTTTCTTTCAGAGAGGAAGTTTGTTGGTTGGGCAAAATCTTCTATCTCTGATCTCTTCAAATCATTGAAAGCGGTGCTAGAGCTTTTCCACGTCGTCACCATTTACCACCTAGTCACCATGTCCTTGTCAGAATATCTGTGTTTCCTTGCAGCAGCTTACCGCAGTTACCATCCGATGGAAACTGTTGAACTGCTACTCAAATTAGGATACAGTCTGAGGGATGAATCCCACAGTGTACAAAAACATCGTGTAGAAATCCAGTCACACTCCTTGTCGCGATGGGGTAACAAACTGTCTATCTTAAGCAATGTAATAAATGTAACTTCACCGTACAGTTCTCACTCATTTTCTCCAGATCTTCTTCTCGTTCTCACAATCATCTCACCTACATGAAATTTAACAAATGAACTTGCTGGTATTTCATTCTGAGTGAAACGCTATAGGTTTTCGCTATGAGACCATTGCGGCTACTGCAAAGCGGAATATATGAAACTGAAGCCTTACCGGGAGCCGACAGTGGTTGTTCAAGAGAGTGAGAACTTGACATATGTGCAGATTGTGATTTTGTCTAGAAGAGCAACTACTAAAAAAGGAAATTTTATAAGCTTAGACAAGCTTATGGCACGTCGACTGCAAAAACGAGAACATAAATAGCAATCACTGAAAATAATGCAAGCACGACTATTTGAGAGTGATTAGCGCTTCATTTGCGTATGTGAATCATTTCACCCAAGTTCTTAATCTTATTTACTTAGATACTTAAAAGCCACGTCTTCACTAGTTGTGCGGGTCCCAGCATAATTTCCATTTTTTCGAGGTTTTGCTGGCCTAGCCATCGTGGTTCTCTGGAGTCTCGAGGACAGCCTGGCCAAAGTCTGCCTCAGGTATTCACCACCACAAGTAGTCGCAGCACTTGTGAATCAGAAAGAGATTTGCCAACATTCGACTTTGACACCAGGACTGTGGTGGATCCCGATATTGGTTCACTCTTAGTAGCTATGTTTTCTGATGGAAACGCTAGACTCGTTTTCAGCTTGGGAGACCCTATCAGGGAGATGAATTTCTCAGCTGTACATGATAGCCCCACACAATTTTGTAACACCTTCCAGTCACTATAAGGTGGTAAACCGTTGGAAGGATATTCTAAATCATCAATTTGAAATAGAACGTGGACTTGGTTTTCAAATAAACAGCGATAGATGCCACTAAATGCTCTCCACAGAAGCTGTTGAGTATAAATCGAATGTCTTCGTAATCACGAATCCAGCCACCTATCTGTTTTGCACAAACAGCTTGTCACTGAACATTAGATTTTCTCTCGTTTAATACTCGTTCTGCTGAGGCTGTCTTTAATGACGTATTTGTTGAGTTATTTAAAGGACCTATACTTCATATCTATGTGTGGATCCTGATAACTTTTGCATCAAATTCATTTCATCGCTCGCGAGAATCTTGTAATTTTTGCACGTAGGTTGGGCCGCTGCTGGAGAGTATCCCTATCGTCATAAATGTCATGCCAAATGTCATAATGTCATATGAAATGCATACTGGTCAAGTCGATTCTCCCTAGAGTCTTGAGAGAGGTGCCCGAGAGCGTTCTCATTTGGATTGCAGGGAGTGGTGTTTTCACAGACAAGTCTGGCATCAATTTTCCGACCTCACAAGGATGAGAGGCTTGGTGAACTCAGGGCGGGGTTGAACTATGTTGCGAATTATTTGCGACAAATTGAGATTTTCTCATCGCCTGTGAGCTTCGTACAAATTCGTTCAATCGTCTCACTAGTTAAAAAGATGAATGACACACAGAGAGATTCCGGCGAGAAGTAAGTCTCAGTTCAGCAACAACAGTTTAAAAGAAAACAAAAACTTATTGAACAACGTCGATGTTTTTTCAAAAACGGCGACGAAGACGTGACGTTGAGAACACGAACAACTGTGGGCAATTGGCTCGGACCGTCGTCTCTGATGAAGACGTCGAAACGTTAGTGGAATAAAGTACATACATTAACGCCGTATAAGCTTATCAAAGAAACAATACGTAATGTCGAAGTTATTTTAAAGTCAGTCTTTAGAAATATCCTGAACATCCTTGCCTTAAATTACCATACCTTAAATTTATTCCTCGAAACGATATTTATATCTCGAACAAAACGTGGGTTCACTTTTCATTTCAAGCGCCTTCATTATTCACTTCTTAAATGCATTAATGAACCATATTGACGATAGGGTGTGTGATCCTACTTTCTATGTTAAGGATAGATGGTCCATGTAAGTCTTTGAACTGCGTCTTTGTTACTCAAGATCGTTAAGAGTCGCTTGGAGTTGCAATGTGGGACGAGTCTTCGAAACAACTAGAAAAGTAGCACTGATATGGATGGAGTTGAATGCTTTCCTGCATTTAAAAGGGTAAGGAGAACCAGGAGACATCATTCTAACACGATTCAATGCCTATAGTCACAAATTATATGCGATCTATGCAACAGAAGTTCCTGAGAAAACTAAGCAAATTGATAATGACGAAGTTCTCATCCATCGTCCATTTCCGAATGGGGTGGAATCCGCCGAAACCATACTGTTATTTCGATTGCGAGAAATGCCTACAATTGGTGCCTTTGATTTCCGAAGAAGTGATGTTATCCCGTAATGTCGAAGTTATTTTAAAGTCAGTCTTTAGAAATATCCTGAACATCCTTGCCTTAAATTACCATACCTTAAATTTATTCCTCGAAACGATATTTATATCTCGAACAAAACGTGGGTTCACTTTTCATTTCAAGCGCCTTCATTATTCACTTCTTAAATGCATTAATGAACCATATTGACGATAGGGTGTGTGATCCTACTTTCTATGTTAAGGATAGATGGTCCATGTAAGTCTTTGAACTGCGTCTTTGTTACTCAAGATCGTTAAGAGTCGCTTGGAGTTGCAATGTGGGACGAGTCTTCGAAACAACTAGAAAAGTAGCACTGATATGGATGGAGTTGAATGCTTTCCTGCATTTAAAAGGGTAAGGAGAACCAGGAGACATCATTCTAACACGATTCAATGCCTATAGTCACAAATTATATGCGATCTATGCAACAGAAGTTCCTGAGAAAACTAAGCAAATTGATAATGACGAAGTTCTCATCCATCGTCCATTTCCGAATGGGGTGGAATCCGCCGAAACCATACTGTTATTTCGATTGCGAGAAATGCCTACAATTGGTGCCTTTGATTTCCAAAGAAGTGATGTTATCTAGTCCTAAATCTGCTTTTTTCTTGTGGTAATTGCTCATTTTATAAAGAAGAGAAGTTCCAGAGAAGGGATGCGTTACGGATAGGACCTCAGGAAGCAATCTTTACTCATTAAATGTCATGTTCCCAAAACAGACTTTCTACCAACCTCTGCACTAAACAGTAAATCTCTGTGTTCTTGATATGCACACACAAGGTTATTTCCATACTCTTTATTCACAAAAGCTAACGTTTCAGCAGATATTTCGCCTTCTTCAAACCCTGGAAAGGTCAAGTTGACTGCAGTCTAGTCAGCCGAAAGCCATCATAACCTCCTAAGGAAAAGTAACGAAATCTAAATTTCAATCACATTAAAAATAAAATAGCTTCTTCGCACAATGAACGTTCTCTATGAGTCTTCCACTGAGTATTTCATGTGGTCACCAAACCGCACCGAATTCACATGGATGAGTAATGCGCTTCTGTGCCTCTCTCACATTACAATACCAAAGGTCTTGTATTTTTCTACCGTCGTCATGGAGGTATTCGACTGCAGTTGCAGTCAACCTGATCTTTCCAGGTTTCGAAAAAGACGAAATGCGCCGGAAAGTCTACTTTTGTGGAAAAAAAAGAGTCTAGCAAGAAACCTGTGTATGTTTATCAAGAATAGAGTGAACTGAACGAACTGCTGAGCAATAAATCTCGCTTCTGATCTTTTCGAATGGAAGTAGAGAAAGATGGCCAGGCGTGGTGATAAAATCCTTATATGAGTCGACTGGATAGGCAATGGCCAATGGACAGAGCATTGAAAGAGACAAATGTACAGAGCATATGCAGGTGTTATTTTGAGAGATGATCCTTCCTCTGCGGAAAATAGAAGCTTCATCATTGGCACATGTCAGTATCCTTCCATTTGGTCACTTGTACCTTTCCCTTTCAGCATATGAGAACATTTGCTTTTGCATTTATGATTTGAACCAGTTCTTGGTATTCTCTCACAGAGTGCAGACTATGCGGAATTTTATTTTGAAGTGCTCAACTGTTAGTTTTGATCATAGCAATCTCTGCTGATCGTAGCATTGGCCAACCGAGAAACACTGCTTTTTTCTAGTAGCACACAGAATGAACTGCAATGTGAAAAATTGAAGCGCGAAAGGAAAAGACGTCGTCTTCAAAGAACTGCGTGTGAACAAAGAGAAAGGATGAGAAAACGATGGAGGAAAGTAATCAACTGTCACACGTCGTAGCTGATGCAAGGAATTCACCTTTTATACATAACTAACTTGTAACTATCGTTCGTCTTAACAAAAATGTCGAGCTTCTTGTCAGATGGGAAAGGCCCATTAGTTGGATGAATATCCAGCAGCGAATAAGCACTAGGTCAGTGAAGGAACTATCTATGAGCAGATTTAAACAACAAAGAAAGGTTTGTGCCCTTTTAAAACTGTGGATGGATACTATACGAACTCACGCTTTCACAAGAATTGATTTGACAATTAGAAGGAAATCTGACGAGTTTCTTTATATTTTTGAAAATTTTAAGCGACTTTAAAAAAGAGTATGACAGAATAACACGAAAAGGTTTAAACAAATGACAAATCGGGATTCATCGTTAATTATTGATCTTATGCGGGAACTAGAAGAAGCAGTCCATTGATGGTCATTTGACTTCTTATCTTTTGTTTGCTTAGGAAGGGACAGGAAGACAAAAGCCGAGAAAGGCAAGCCGAAAAAGAGCGAAAAAACTAAGATGAAGATTTATGGCCCTTTCAGGGCGAAATGACAAGCAGCTAGTAAGGCTTGGATGTAATAAAAAGTAAATTAGAGAAAGAAAACAACCACATGCTCCAAAGGAGCTACGATTCATAGTGTTTGTGGTGCACACATCGACCGGTGGCCAGTACTCGGCTAATTCATCTTATCCAGCAGGTTCGCCAATTTGTATTCGTTGTGACGATTCTGAATTTTGTCGCCATTGTAGATCCGGTTCCAAGTGGTGGTGGTGCGCAGAGTTGGAGGTTGACAAGAATAGGAGTACTCATTGAAGTATCTAATCGCAGAAGAGCTATATGTGATACACATCAGTTCTATAAAATTTTGGTATCAACGAGCTGTGAAAGCGAGTAGATTAGCATTGACGAAGTTCAAGATCGGGTGGATTACTTCGGTTTCCACAAGTGCTTTCCTTCTGATCAACTGCATGGAGCGGATGTTTCTTCGAAGACGAATCATGCAGTTTCTTGAAATAAGTGCTGTGTTTTCCACTTTTAGTGGGTAAATAACCAATACATCGACAATCTTAACAGTAAGACGACATGTTGAATAGTGGTTTGTATCGTTATGGCGTTAGTCAGAGATGTTTTGCTGACAAAAACTTGTTTGGAGATGAACATTACTGCATCGAAGAAATGAGTCGATAGGTGAGCTGATAAACTGGTAACGTACCCCTTTGAAGACGCATTTCTTAACCAGTTCTATTAAGAATTTTCCTATCCCAGTGGCGACAACAACATTCGAAACGGAACTTCATGGCCGAAAAATTGACGTTGGAAGCGGTCACAATACTCGGCAATATCAGCAATATTCTGGTATTTTTTAAGATATTATTTCATATGACCGGTCTTCACATCGATTGTACTCTTCGCAGCATTTCTCACATTCGATTCGTTTCCTCGCATTCACCATCCACTAAGGTTTTCCAGCTTTTACGTGTAGCTTCGGCTGGTGCATGAGGAATTTCATTTCATCTTGAATGTCGTTGAATGCTGGTCGAGTCGATTCTCCCTGGAGTCCTGAGATACCCGGGATGGAGCGTTTCCAATTGGATTGCGGAGAGTGTTTTTTCCCGAACAAGTCCGGTGCCAATTTTCCGACCCCAAGGAGATGAGATGCTTGGTTACCCCAGAGCGGAATCAAACCACCACCATGCTCGTGACGACGGACAACACTACCGCCTGAGCAGGGAATCTCGATACGATGAAAATGACCACTGTTCATTCTGATCACCACGATTAGAATAAGAAATTGAAAATATAAAGGTGTTTTACTAAACCGACCTTCACAAAACTTCACAAAAAATGATCAATACATTCCTTTAGCTTAAAAAAGGTGAAAACATCGTAACGTTAGCCGCTTAAAAATTTGTGCCAACTTCATGTAAGTTGAACCATCTAAAGAAGGATACAGGTGTTTTTATCACATCATCAATAAACGAAGAGCTGATGCGATTTCTTCGAAGGATTTGTAACTATTCGTAATGAACTAGTATTGCAAAAACCTCAGCACCGTAGTGGTTTTATTTCACATCATACCTCGCCGTGAAAAAATAATAGGCCATAAGTAAAAAGTGAGACAATATAACTTTCGACTACAGCCTCAGCCTAACTGGGTTTAATTGCCATTTGTACTTCCCAGACCACTCCCGTTTACGGATGATCACTTATGGCACCGCCAAGGCAAGGTTTAAGATATTATTTCATATGACCGGTCTTCACATCGATTGTACTCTTCGCAGCATTTCTCACATTCGATTCGTTTCCTCGCATTCACCATCCACTAAGGTTTTCCAGCTTTTACGTGTAGCTTCGGCTGGTGCATGAGGAATTTCATTTCATCTTGAATGTCGTTGAATGCTGGTCGAGTCGATTCTCCCTGGAGTCCTGAGATACCCGGGATGGAGCGTTTCCAATTGGATTGCGGAGAGTGTTTTTTCCCGAACAAGTCCGGTGCCAATTTTCCGACCCCAAGGAGATGAGATGCTTGGTTACCCCAGAGCGGAATCAAACCACCACCATGCTCGTGACGACGGACAACACTACCGCCTGAGCAGGGAATCTCGATACGATGAAAATGACCACTGTTCATTCTGATCACCACGATTAGAATAAGAAATTGAAAATATAAAGGTGTTTTACTAAACCGACCTTCACAAAACTTCACAAAAAATGATCAATACATTCCTTTAGCTTAAAAAAGGTGAAAACATCGTAACGTTAGCCGCTTAAAAATTTGTGCCAACTTCATGTAAGTTGAACCATCTAAAGAAGGATACAGGTGTTTTTATCACATCATCAATAAACGAAGAGCTGATGCGATTTCTTCGAAGGATTTGTAACTATTCGTAATGAACTAGTATTGCAAAAACCTCAGCACCGTAGTGGTTTTATTTCACATCATACCTCGCCGTGAAAAAATAATAGGCCATAAGTAAAAAGTGAGACAATATAACTTTCGACTACAGCCTCAGCCTAACTGGGTTTAATTGCCATTTGTACTTCCCAGATCACTCCCGTTTACGGATGATCACTTATGGCACCGCCAAGGCAAGAAAAGAAAAAGCTAGTAGACAAAAAGGTAGATCGAGAAAATTAGTGGTGTAGTGGAAAGCACGCTAGCCTTAGGAAGAGGTAGAAGAGGTAGCCGCGGGTTCGAATAAGGCAGGGATGCGAGTTTTGCAAATCTCAGCATCATGGTGGTCGTACTTCACATTATGCCCTACCATGAAAGAAATAATAGCTAGTAAATGAAAGATTAAGGATAAGGGGCAAACCCTCGGCGTCGATCAAACCTTGAGTGATGTGCCATGTATTCGACTTCATCGAGCATCGTTTGGAGGTGATTAGATGCATATCTAGCCTTCACCCGTAGTTGCCTACCGATGTATCGAACCAGTGCTGCTACCTTTCCAGATAAGCTGATACCAATTTAACGACCCTGGAAGGATAGAGGGGCCATAGGCGCGGGATCGATTCCACGTATATGTTGCTGGGCGCCTCCCACCATTGCGCCGCACGTGCCCTTTGAATGAAAGGTTAGACATTGGCAAATGCCAAGACAAGCTTTCTTTTAACCTCCGGATTACAAGTAGTTCGTTTTATCTGTTGATGAAGGGGCACAAGGTTTGCATAGCAGCATTTATTAACACAGAACAGCTGACGTTTCGGCAGATTCACAATCTTCGGAACAGGGAAAGGTCAAATTGACGTGTTATCTATTCAGCTAAACAGTTTCATAACCTCAGCAGACAAAACTTAGCACATAAAATTTTTTCCATTCGTATAACAAACAGCTTTCTTTGAACACCTACCGCTTTAAGTCCTTCAGTTAACTGGTGGAAAGCAGCCTCAAGGAGAACGGACGAGGAATGTGCCTGGGTCAGGTCACAGAATCTGTTTGAGGAATGGCGCTAGATGACGTGTGGGCACAAAGCACTCCTACCTGAGGTTCATTTTTTGATTTCTTGAATTTATCCATATCCATGTCCATATTCAATTTATCCATAATGAGAAAGGATTCAAGAGTTTTACATGCTGATGTTTTGAATTCCTATACGAATTGAGTGACTTTTGCTTCAAAATCTTCTCCGTTACGTTTCTGCTTCTGTGCTCGCCTTGTGGAGTATTTGGTTTCAATCTAAATTTACGGACTGGGCGTCCTTTTATACGAATGCAAAGCGGTCTACCTGTTTAACCCACGTATTCGTTCGGACATGCTTTAGAACGGATTACGTCCACCGCACTCAAACTCATGCAATCACCGCTTCTACCTTCAGGGGCATATTATGCAATTTTGCGTTTGTATAACCGGTCATATCGGCGGTTACGGTTAACTACCTAGCGTATTAGGGTGTCCAGTGGTATTTCGAACACTGTTGCCGAATTCTCTAGACCGGCTTCTTTTAAGCAAGTTTCTAAAGCTGCATCCATTTCGTTGGAAACAAAGGGCGGGATAAACGGGACCTAGAATTTCTCCTCGCTAGAACCATCGTAAAAGGGCATGGGCATAGTAGCTATTTACCGTGCCAATTTCAAGGATTCTTCTTTCTTCTCTCTTCCTATCAGCACACTGGTGGATGTTCGAAACGTGTTCCTTACAAGCGAGCTTTTGGTTTGTGAAGGGTAAGAAAAGAGTTAGTGAACAAGTGTATTTTTATCACTTGTTTTCAGTACCATTTCGTGATGTACCTCTTAGAGACAGGTTCATTTGAGCGCTAACAAACGGAAGCCAACTTTCTGTTATTTCTCTCAAGCAAATCTAATGTACTGTGACTGTTCGTTCAATAATTCTAAGCATTTGTCCATCTCCTTTTGTGTGGCAGATGACAAAGCAATTATCTGTATATGTACAGTGAAGTAATGGCAGGAGACTGATTCCTAGTACTTTCACTGTAGACGTGAAGGCAGTGGCAAGGGTTGGTGCCACTCACTTCTCCATCGTTCTCTAATTTGAGCGTAATATTCCCTGGACCATTTAAAGTTTGGGCACACCTTTAGAAGGACCATGAGCCGTTGAATCGAGAAGCCTTACATGTTTATTACTAGTTCATGTTGCCCAGGAAGGTAGCGGATGGCTTGTATTGTGATGTTATTCGACGCGCCACTGTAAAGGGCGGTAGTGTCGAAGGACTCCAACACGTACGTGCTATTAGGACGTGCGTTGGGCAGACAATGCAGAAACATCGGGGTATTCATGAGATGGGCTGGTATATGCTTCAGCAACTGGACGGGACATGTTGGTAATTCAATCTTAAGTTGCATTACAACTGTGGTTTCAAGCGTGCTGCGCCTTCCACTTCGACCCATTCGTTGTTCAATTTTCGATATTTTCTTCTGAATTCTTTGACTTTTGAAGAGGCTAGACATTATCCGTAATAAATATTCCTGCGCCTTGTCTTTTCCTGCAGTAAAAAATGTTAGAGCACAAAAAAAGAGCGAGGACCAAGCTACAACTCCGTCGTTTTCTTTCTTAGCAATCGCGAGGTTGTCAAACAGCATTCGTTCACTTCAATACAGTAACACACATACAGCACAACCGTTGCTAACGTTTCGGCAGAACTGCCTTTTTCAGAGCCTGGAAGGGTATACTGATATGCAATTTACCAGGCCAAGGGCTTCAATAACACTTACACAAAGCTGGGAAACTCCATGGCAGTCACATGATCAACAGCTTTTTAAAAAACTCACCGCTTTTTACGTGACTTCCAGTGGGGAAGGTTAGAACTTAGCTGATTATAGTCTCATATGGTTGACGATTGCACCACACCACACCACATCAAAAATTGATGCGAAGATACCGGGCCAGGTCGCGTGTGCCCTCTTGAAATTTCTCCTGCTATTCATTGCGAGATTGTTGGCATTTATTCAACAAGCCTCATGAAGTTTCCGCGTTGGTATCTTAGTTTCCTGTGCGAGGATATTGACTTTAACTTCAAATTCGTCTCTGCTATGCTTTTGTATCCTATGCGTGCCTAGTGGAGTACTGTGCCTTGCTTTTCGTTTCCTATCTAGGTGTCCTTTTATACGGGTACACAAGGGTCTCCCCGTTTCGCCAAGATATTCATCTCCGCAATCATTGCAAGAGATCAGATATATCGTACCTGAACTCATGCAGTCACCGTCCCTGCCGTAAGGGCAAATTACGCAATTTGTTGTTTCGCATAGGCTGACATACAGGCGGTTACGAACTAACTGACGACGTAGAGGATCCGGTGGAATTTCAATTATCGCTACCGATTCCTCTAGATCTTCCATTCTTAAGCATCGTTTTATCGCTACACTTATTCCATCGTTAATAAAGGGCGGCATGAACGGGATTTTGTTTCGGACTATCATTATTATCATTTATTTTGTTTTGTCGGATTCACTACGCAGGAGCAGATGGACAAATGCTTTGAATTATTGAATGAGCAGTCTGAGTATGTTAGATTCACTCGGGAGAAACCGAAATAAAACTGGATTACGTTTCTAAACGTTCAAATAAACCAAATAAGTAGCGGTAACATGACAAAGTGATACCGAAGGCCAAGTAATAAAAACATCCTGGTTTATTTCCTTTCCTCCCATCCTTCACACACAAAGACGGCACTTGTGAGAAACATGTTTCGAACGGCCACCTCTATGTGCACAAAAAGAGAACTAAAGGAAGAATCGCGCGACTTCGCTCGGCAAACAGCCATCTCCAATGGCTACGAAATTGTAACCCCACGAGATAAGCTTCGAGGGAGAGCGCCGCTCCCAAAGGAACGGTTTGGCCAAAACAAAGTCCCGTTTATCTTGCCCTTCATTAGCGATGAAATAAGTGCAGCGATGAAGCGATGCTTAAAAGGGGCAGATCTCGGGGAATCGGTAGCGATAATTGAAATACCACCAAATACTCTTCGTCGTCAGTTAATGCACAACCGCCCATATGACCGTTTATGCGAAACAACAAATTGCGTAATTTGCCCTTATGGCAGGGACGGTGACTGCATGAGTTCAGATACGATATACCTGATCTCTTGCAATGATTGCGGATATGAGTATATTGGTGAGAGCCCTATGTATCCGCAAAAAAGAGCACCTAGATGGCAAACGAAAAGCAAGATAAGGCGCGCCACTAGGCACGCATAGGATACAAAAGCATAACGGAAACGATTTTGATATAAAAGTCGTTATCCTCGCACGGGATACTAAAACACCAACGCGCAAACTTCTCAAGGCCTTTTGGATAAATGCCAAAAACCCCAAAATGAATAGCAGAGAGGAATGCCCCAAGATCGCACGTGATCTATCCCCGGCCGTTCATGTCGATCGTTGATGTGGGGAGGTGCAGACGTCAACCATATGTGACTCTGGGCGGCTGTTCTTCCTCGTTGGAGGACAGGTGAACAAAGCGGTGGTTTTTTCGACAAGCCGTTGAACCTGTAATTATCGTTTTGATTTTCATCTTTCTCTTTGTGCTGTTGAAGTGTTTGACCTAGTAAGTTGCGTATTAGTGTGCTCTTCCAAGCTCTGAAGAAGGCGATTCTGCCGAAACGTCAGCTACGATTGTATTGTATGTGTGTTATTGTAGGGAAGGGAACGTATGCCGTTTAACTACGTCGCGATTGCTGAGAAAGAAAACGACAGATTTACAAGGGAATGTCAAGATTAGTAGAAAGTCGATCTTGGGTACATTTTACCAGTCCTAGTAGAAAGCTCACGACGTGTGTGATGCAGTGCTTAGAGATGTTTTGCAATACGCACTAGATCTTTGGTTTGATCGTGCCTTCTTCAAAGTCGAAAGAATAGTATTAGACTTGTCTAGAAGGATAGCAACATTGAGATAATGAGAACCGCACCGGTCGGTCACCGCAAGTCAGTCTATAGAGATATGCATTCATCGGCACTAGATTGACGCGAATGGACGGCGCGTGCCCCATGGATTGTTCAACACGGTGAGCTACATCTTCCTTATGCTTTTTCTTTCCAAATGATAAAATGTAGAGTACAAGTTGGCCTTTATGTGCAAATACGATTTGTTCTTTCGTTCAACATATGTTTTATGACGAAACAAGATATTTCTCCAACTGCTCATCCCCGTTCATTTTTTCGTCTTCGGAAGAATTTGTTTGAAAATGACAAAACGAGACGTTCGAGTGAAGACAAACCGCGAGCTGATGAAACTTAGACATTTCTTTACAGCAACAGCACGGCCGTGCACAGAAGTGAGCAAGTTTTACAGATTAGCATATGTTCATTGTATTACGTCACTCGGAAAGTAATGTAAAAAGGAATAAGGACAAAGGATAAAGCTCTCGGCGTTGATCAATCCCTGAGGGACGAGCCATGCATTCTACTTCATTAAGTATCACTGGAGGTGATTGAACGCATATCTGATTCCTATAATGGCCTAACCCGGTGGGCTACCGATGAATCGAGCCAGTGCTACTGTCATCTCAGGCAACTCTAGTACCAATTTGGCAGCCCCGGAAGGATGGAAGGCTTGGTGGGCGATGAGCGGTGGTCGGTTCCACGTATGTCATGCATGTCGCCTCCGACCACTGCGCCTCAGGACAAAGGATAAAGCTCTCGGCGTTGATCAATCCCTGAGGGACGAGCCATGCATTCTACTTCATTAAGTATCACTGGAGGTGATTGAACGCATATCTGATTCCTATAATGGCCTAACCCGGTGGGCTACCGATGTCTCCTTTCCGTGAGAAAAAAAATCTTGCACGAAGGAGACGGTGGTCTGATCCCGTGTAAAATTTTGGGACAACAGCGACATCGGTTAGGTAAAACTTCCTATTTACTATGATGTGGTCTATTTCGTTATGGTACTCTCCATTGGGAGATTCCCACGTCCATCGATGACGGTGAGGGTTCTGGAATTGCGAGTTACCATGGATGGTTTTGGTCGCCATGATAAACTCAGAGAGCCGCTCACCCTGTTCGTTCCATTCTAATCCGTAGATCCTAATGTGACGTTCCTCAGACGATCCCCTTGGTTCAGTTTTGAAGTTGAAATCAGCAATTATGACCTTGAAGAATGTGTGGTCTTCGCTGTAGAGCTTCTCCAAGTCCATGTAGAACGTTTCGACTTCTTCGTCATAGTTTGATGTTGGCGCGTAAACGACGAAGATTGTCAAAGCCTTTTTTTTTTACTGTGTTTAGCATATTTGATACCCACGTATAGCTTGCTGGGCTGTGAATGTGGGGCTGGTTGTACTCACGGGTAGCTTGCCAGGCTCTGCCAGAATGGACATGGAGCTTATTTGTTAGAGGCGACTCCTAACCGCTTCCCATATACTTCCCTGTCACTTGATTGCAAGTTTTTTGCCGAATTGACTCGTAGAATACAATCCGCATAAAGCGAGAGCGCACCCACACACGCATGCATGAATACGCCTAGCAAATGCAGAAAGTAAGTGCCAAATCGGCGCAGCAGAAACAGGGAATTCATCCCCTGGCTCCACCTGCGTCTCAGGGAAGCAAAGGTAGCTTTTGGTCCCCGATTAACCCCCTATCCGCCACCTGGGGACACGCCACGTAGCCTCGCGACTAACCGCTCGAGATCCCTCATATGAGGGAGATCCGTGGAAAGTAATGTAGGATTTGCAATTTCGCACGTCTTGTATATGTATCAGCAGTAAATTTTCCTTCAAATGCTGTACAGTCAGAAATCTCTGCAAAAATCGTTTTATGAACTTTCGCGCTGTATAATTGGTTTTTAAAGAAAATTTTATTCAACATGTATTCTTTCATGGATAAGCTTACACGTAGTTGATATGCGATCTTTATTCAGCCAACGTTTCGACGTCTTCGCCTTCATCAGAGCTGATGGTCCGAGTCGGTGGTCCGCAGTTGTTCTTCCCGATGTCTTCATCTTCGTCTTTGTATCAAGTCGGATCATCTTCAGTAGAGCATCCTTCGAGAGAAGCAGTCTCTCCCGCTGATACTCTTCTATGCAGGATGTTAGTTCATGGCAACAGTGACTGTCAGTGATAACAGCTAGCTTGTTTCTTCCAGACAATCATCCTTCAGAAGTCGATATCATTATCAGCTAGCATAGGGCATAACAATAATTCAAAACCGACTTTCCATGGACCATCGTCTCGGCTCATCGGCTCTCGTGAAGACGAAGAGGCCTATATGTTAGCTGAATAAAGCTGCTTACCGACCTTTTGTATGCTTACCAATGAGAAAAACACATGTTGATTACTTCTACCGAGGTTAAATGAAAATCGATTTTAAATTGTTAAATGTTTTCGACAAATTTTCAAAATTAGAATTTTGGATGGCAAAACAACAATTTGGAGAAATCTAGTTCTACAAGTTCAAACTCTGATAAGCACACCACAAACGCCTTAAAACATTAGTAAGGTGCGACGCCAAGGAGAGGTTAGCGATAAATTTCGTCTTCGCGTGATCGACCTTGAAGTGAGGCATGTAGCAGACGTGCTTGTGCCATTGACGACGATGAATCAAAGGCATCATTGTAAGCAAATACACGGTAGACTATTCGAAATCTGTAGAAGTACTCAATATAAAAACCTCAACTGTTTCCGAGCGTCTAAAAAATTAGAACGTCGAAAAAGGTATACAAATGGATGCTGCATCATTTCAATGACAATTGAAGAAATAGCAAATTTGTGATATAATCGGCGCCCTTTCTGCATAACAAGAAGGACTCGTTACTCGACCGATTTATGAAGATCAAAGCAAAGTAGATCTTCCGCAGAACTAACGGGCAACCGTCGACGATCGGCTCGGTGGTTGAACCGCGACGAAGTTCTGCGGCACCTGGCAAAGCAACAATTACATTAAGGCAAAGTCAACTAGTGGATTGATCCATCACAGCTTTCTGAATCCGGATGAGCCAAGTACGGCGGAGAAGTACGTCCACGAAATCTGCAGAATATACCAGAAACATAAATGGCTGCCGTCTGCATTGGCCAGCAGAAAGGGATCAATCCTTCTCCACTAAAGCGTTCGGCGCCGCGTCATACAACCAGTCCTGCATATGGTAGATGAGCAAAGCTGCGAAACTATGTCTTTCCTCCACACTCTTGACCTATTGTCTATCGACTAACACTTCTTTAAGCATCTCGATATCTTTCTGTGTGAAAAACGCCTCGGAAACCAAGTCGATGTCGAAACTGCCTTAAACTTGCTCCTCATTCGCCAAGATCTGTAGATTCCAGTAGTTTTCATTTCATTTAAAAGGTTTAGCTTTTTATTTACTACCTATTATTTTTTCATCGAAGGGTATTAAGTGAAACCACAATGATGCTGAGATATTTACAAAACTTAGATCCCAGTCCAGCTTCGAACTCGTGATTACCCTTCCCACAGATTGCGTGTTACCCACGACACCACCGAGGCCCTTGACTTGTCTTCTTCTCAGCCAGTTCTTTTACCCTCACGATGCTATCAGCAATCACTCGTCAATAGGATTGGTCTGGAGGGCGCAATTCGGCATTGGACCTAGTCAATCTGAGTTTGTTGTCGAAACTACAATGTTTGACTTTTTACTTCCCAACTTCAACAAACTGAAATCTTGGCTTAGTATATTCTTTGCTTTGGTGATAGCGGTGGTTGTCTGTATTGACTGCAGTCAACTTGACGATTCCAGAAGACGAAATCCGCCGAAGCGTCAGCCTTTCCGTCAATAAAGAATAAAGTAGCACCTCATATTTGCACCTCAAGAATGGAGTGAATTATTATCAGTGCCGAAGCTCATAGGAAGTTGGTAGTGGAATAAGATTTCCTGGTTTGGAGTGCTTTGTTTGAAACATCAACTAGCATAATTTAAGTCATGAGACGAAGTGCAGGCATGAAAGACAGCTTTGTCTTCTTGAATTCGCTTACATTAAAACAGTAGCTATGTCTATTGATAATTGGGCTTCCATTTCTCACAACGTAGAAAGTCCTTTTATTTTTTACGACTTTGACAGAAAGATAACTGTTTAGTAATAAAATGAGAGAGACGAGGACCTGTTGTGCATTACCCACCACTACCACATATTGCAGCGAAGCAAGGTTGGTTACTTACTCTACCAGAAGATAAATGAAAAATTATTGCGATGACGTCGATGAGGACGACGAGAAGGAAAAGAAAAAAGTAGTGAAAGAATGTGGTGGATCACACGATTAAATTGTGAAGGCGATGAAAGAAGCCCTTGGAAATACGGTCTGATGCATTTCTAAGTCCATTTTCTGGCATAAATCTTGACAAAATCGATGGCTTCCAAACACTGGCTGGGTACAGATTTATGGCATCCTTCGCTCTAACGTCGAAAAAAGGAACCTCCTTGGTTGAAATACCTCATTAGAAAATCCAATCGCAACCAGAGTTGTTTACATTTAGTAATATTTAGGCACAATTAACTTCCAGAGCTTGCAAAAAAATCTAAAGAACACATAATTTTTAAAGTATTTACGGCTGAAGGAGCAAAAACGGAAATATTCCCATTGGTCGTTGATATGGATGATGGCTAAACAAGTTTGATTTGTAGAATTCTATAGGCGGGCTTTCCATTAACTCTGCTCCGTATATGCACATAAGCTTTACCAATCGATACTCGTCATCCAGTGTCATAGGATAATCGTATCCCGCGCAGGTACGATTTATTTCACTGCTACGATCATCGGCAAACAAGGGCATCAAATGTTTAAAGACGTCCACAGACGAACTAGTGACTTAGAATCACAGTAGTACTGTTTCAAGTTGAATGACTGGTTTCGTTTATTACGTCATGCCAATGCTTGTAGGGTTACAGCTGCTAAGGTTGATCATGACATTAGCTGACGCTCTAGGCACCGTTGCGTGTTCACTGGTACGTTTTTTTGCTTAAAGGACGCTTCTCGCACAAATTTTTACATTACATGAAGGATACATTGATCTCTCGTAGGCAATAATTCTGACCTTTCAGGTGAAACTCTATTTTCAGTACTTCATCGCTTCATCGATGCGGGAACATGTTGCGTGACGCTACCTAAGAAGGGTGAAGAATCATTACCTCGAGATTTTAGAGAACAAGCTTATCCAGGAAGTAAAATGCCAGTTACATGCAAATATCGCCGGAGCTGACGGTACTCTTGTTCAGAGGGACCATCCAATTGTCTAAACAATGAGACATGAATTGTTGGGTTCGTTCGTTGATGGCAGCGCTTTGAACTACGTTTTCATACGGAAGAAACACTACAATTTCCTGCTTTTTGAATAACAGCGTGACGTGTCATGCATCTTTTTTTTTACTACTCTTATTGAACAAGGTATTTCATCACAGTTGGAAACAAGCGAAGTGGTAGGTAGAATGCAAAAAAGAGTATTGTTCTTTTGTTCATTCAATTTTTTCTTCTCATGAGTTATCCAGAATGCGTGTGGCGCAGTGGTCGGAGGCGTTCTGCAACACATGTGAAATCGATCCCTGCGCCCCTTGCTCGTCAAGCCTTCCATCCTTCCGGGGTCGGCAAATTGGTACCAAACTTGTCTGGGAAGATAGCAGCACTGCCTCGATACATCGGTAGGCGACCACGAATCATTGTAAAGGACAAATATATATTCAATCACCTCCAAACGACGCTGAATGAATTCGAGTGTATGGCGCATCCCTCAAGGATTGATCAACGCCGGGAGCTTTATGCTTTTTATTTTTTCAAGCGATATCCATTTCTGAAGAATATGAATGAAATTGCGGCTAAGTAACAGGAAAGAACCATTTTAGTTGCCGTTTGGTGCGAATAACATGTAGTGCGAAGACTAAGTAAACATTGAAATCCTTCTGTTGTGTTCGTCAACGTGAAGAAAACTGTATTTTACACATTTGATTGGGCATTACATAATATAGTATGATATAATATAGGACTATTGTTTATATAAAATGGATTCCACACCAGTAGCTTAGCTCTGAGGCATCACCTAACGAAGTGGTAAATGGACTCGATATTCCTCGCTTGTGAAAGGTGATGAAACTTTGATGAAGTTTTCGGCTTTTATCAATTCTTGTGGGATGCGTCATGCATTCGACTTTACTAAGTATCGTTAGACGTGAATGAATGCATATCTGGTCTTTATAATGACTCGCTGTGGCCTATCGACGCATTGAGACAGTGCTGCTGCAATCCTCCCAGATAAGTCTGGTACTAATTTACCGACTCCGGAGGGTTGGAAGGCTTGGTGAGCCACGCGCTCGGGGACCAATCATATGAGTATGTTACACGGTGTCTCCGACTGCTGCGCCATAGGCCCTCTTGCTTGAAAAAGAACCATTTATCAAACATACTGATACAAATCATTATTAGTCTATCTACTTAATTAATTGCTTATTTATCAATGCATATGAATTGAATTCATGTATTTAGCAGATCACAGCACTTCCTTAATTCCGTTCGGGCTTTCGCATCCGCTATTCACGAAAGTCTCCGAATTTGTATGTTTGATTGAGGGCTTTTCTTCTTCACTATGTCAAAAGTCATTGAACTGTGATCGAACTGAGTTTTCTTAGAATCATGGGTAGCTCTACTACAGCATTCCTAAATCTACACCACAGGCAGTCGCTACCTTTTGTGGATAGATCAAAGAGATCTTTCCTTAGATACGTTTGGCGCTATGTTCCCAATCTCGGAGTAATGCGGGTGCCTTTTTCCGCGATGGGTCAAAGCTACGATAATTCGTGTTTTCACTTCTGTCGAATCGAAGACGTTTATGTGGTAAATGAAGCAGGAAAAAGTCCACTTCGAACTCTGGCCATTGGGTTTTGCACCTGTGTGATATAAACCATTGCGACGAGCTGTTTCGTAAGCATTTTTAGGTCGCATGGCATTCACTCTATCCGATATTGCACGATTGATGGACTGGAAACTCTGTTTTCTGTTGTGACATTTAAAGCGGGGAGAAGAGTAAAACGAACGTTTTGATGAAAAGTTTCGGTAGATATATAGATTAGAAGTACCGGAAGGATCATGAGCTTAACGGTTTCTACACAACGTGGTAGTATGCTATACTTCGGAACAAAGAACCATTAGCAGGATGTATCCGCCCAAATTATAATATGGCGACAGGTTAAATTCATGAACAGGTCGGCACAGCTATAACGTGTGGTCTCAATTCCTCTTATACAATTCTTCCACATGCTTGAAAATCTAATACACTATCTGGGAGTTCTCTCTCTACTCTTCCTTCGTGCTTTATTATTTCCATTCGTTTATTTGATCATTCAAATAATTATCAACGTGTTAGTACAAATTCTGTAAACTCTACTCTTGTGATGAGAGACATGAAAATAGTGTTGCAGTAAAGGCCATGAAAACTAACATTGCCCTTGACAAAAACTCAACTGGCAATTGTACCATTTAGTTTTCAGCAAACAGTCAAAGTCAAACAGCTGTACTCACAGCCGCAGTTGTTTTACAGGTCACGATGTGAGACTCATACCTGCTACCATGCTCGAGTCAAACCACCACCATGGACGATGATTTCGAGGCAAGGAAAAAAATGGGAAATGTGCTTCGGCCTGCACTACTCGAGAACGCGAGCCTTCCAAGCAACCAACTAAGTAAGTAAGTTTCTTCCAGCAAAATAAACTATCATATTTATCAAATTCAGTGAATTCGTGGGCACTCACGTAACAAATTGCTTCTGGAAATTTTCATGCGAAAAACTACCTTTAGGAATTCAATTTTAGATAATCGGTTTGTACAGCTTTACAGTGTATCTTTTCTAACACTGTAGAGAATATTGTAAAGTGGGTAAAGCGCAAACTTAGCAAGGTTATTCTAAAGTAAGTGGGCTCTAATTCTGGCACAATCAGGCCTTCTATCCATAGTCATCTTCTCACCGAAAACAGTAGAAAGAGAGGTATCACCCCAAGATGGTGATATTCTTTCCATCCTTTGAGTGAACGCAGCCAATTAGGCTGCTCCAATGCATGGTGGAGAAAAATGGAGTTTGTGAGTAGCCACTGGAATAAGTAGATGATTAACTGAACTGCAGATGATACATGTGATGCCAAAAAATGATAACAGCACATTTATCTATTACTTAATGCACGGCTCTCTCTCACTTCACAGGTCTACAACAATGCGTGATTCTCAGCCTTCAGTTGCAAAACTACATGGTGCCCTCTCCATGTGAAATACAAGGGGTGAAACGTTGTGCAAAAGCGACCTCCTCCCCGAGATGCACTTGGATCCAAGCGCTACAGCCTGCTGCGCTGTTTTGACAACTGCGTTCTGTATTCTCCTAGTTGATTAAGCTAGCACGAAGGTGACGAGAAAATTTATTCGACTAACGCCTCGACATCATCGTCCTTCTCATACCCGATAGAACCAAATCGATTCTCACAGTCATTGGTCTCCATGAGATGGCTCTTTAGAACAAGTTTACATCGCTCGATTGACGGTTCACTTATGAAAATTCGACTCATTACGACTACGAAGACCTACATCACGAGGCCGAACGACTGTGCATCATCGAATCGGATTAATCAGCTCTAAGAGAAGACGAAGAAATCGAAATGTCAGATGAATAAAGCTCATCTTCACAGGCCTTATGTTAATATCATCAGCTGACAACATATTTAGTAGTCAATCCGAGGTTAAATGAGTGGTAAACCTGAGCTTAAATGAAAGTCGATTCTTGAAATATATCTACCTTTTCACCTCACACAGACATGTTCATGCATGTGTGCGTGAGTGTGATAGCGGATAAAATTATCGCACATTCGACAAGTCAGACTGGATAAAAACCTGGGGTCAAGCGATTAGGAAGCAAATAGGAGGTTGTTAGAAGTCACCTCCAACTGATATCTCGGCAAACTACGTCACTGAGTTATGCCGTATCAAGTCATCAAACAAAGTAAATTAAGTAGACTTCATTCCACTGATCCAGAAAAAGCTCCCCAAATGGTATCCTTAAGTAGGGAAAGCATAACGAGGATGATGAAACGTCAAGTATATTCCGGCTTGTCCAAATATAGAAGGGCTAAGATCTGTACCTGTAATGCACCTCTACCTGCATCTGAGCCCTCCAATGATAACCTGATAAGGCAAGCTAGGAAGCACGGTGTTGTCGAAAGATCCAAGAACAGAAGACACTGCCCATTCAGCGACGTTTATGACACCAGAGAAGAGCTGTTCCTCGGAAAATACGACAATAGAGGAGTAGGCGGCGTTTTCGTCAACACAAGTTTGGCCATGAGCATCGACTCAATCGAGCAACTAACATCCCAAATTTTCGTGGAAAGATATCATCGCCACCTTCAAAGAAGATTTCCTTTTTCGAGAAGGGCAGGAAGCCACAAAATTCGAGAAACGTGATTGCAAAACTACCACGAACTGAGATTTATTCAGATTATTAGTAGACTTTTAGGAAGGCGCTGTTGTCGGGCACATCAATGAAGAATATAACGACCTTTTCAAGACTTTCACATTAGCGCTGTGAAAGCTGAGAGTTTGAAAATCACTGAGAGACGTCTGTCTCCAGAAACTATTCCAACTGATTCGCAATCGTGGAATCATCGCCACCTCACTTCCGCCGTTCAAAAGCACTACAATAAGGAGATAAAACACGATTTCAAAGAGTAGAGCGGTAGCTATGGTTAAAACTGGAAAGGATGAAAAAGCATTCGTAACACCTATTGAAATACCGCAAATTAGAACACCAAGGTGTTCGCACTCCAGCTCCAGGGCGTTACATTTGTGGCCTAGAAAAAGGCAATGGAGAAAATTACCCACGACCTCTAGTCTTCTCTTTTCAAAAGTCTTGCCCTCTCTTCTCTATAGGAAATTAAGAAGGATGCATATATCATCCCACTGCTCGCTCTAGAAATCTGAAATGCTACCGTGAGTACATCCCGTTTAGTAAACCACGCAATCAACCGCTCCGGATAGAATAGTTCGTAAATATCTAAGAAGCCTTCCATTTGTCCTCAGCAATACATCTGCTTAGTTCAGCACAGCTTTCAGTTCAGCATTCCAGAATGTAAGGTTCACACACGATGCACACATAGCGAGACTCATCTAAGTATCGCGACAGTAAAAAAAATCGCTATCGAACTTTCGACATTAAAAGGCTTCTGACTCATTTGAGATAAAAGTGATTATGGTAGATCTGGACAGCAAAACTATTATTACTCAATTTATGTCTTTAGTGAGATATGTAACAAATTTTCACACACCGAATGAAAGCATTGTGCTGAAGTTGGAATGCGGCCGGAGTAAAATTGGTGGTGATCATTGAACATCACCTTTTAATAGTATCCAGGATCGACTTTCTATTAACCTCGGCATTGAATTATGGATTCGTCGTTTTCTCCCTCAGCAATCACGATGTTGTTAAACAGCATACGCTTACTTCCATACAATAACACACATACAACATAATCGTAGCTGACGTTTCGGCAGAATCGCCTTCTTCAGAGCCTGGAAGGGTACACTAACTAATACGCAGCTTATTACGTCAAACGCTTTAACAGCGCAAACACAAAGATGAAAATCTGAGCGATAATTACAAGATCTACGGCTTCTCGAAAAAACCCACCACTTTTTTCATTTGTCTTCCACCGAGGAATAACAGCCGCTCAGAGTCGCATATGGCTGACGACTGCAGCACCCCAATCAACGATCGATGCGAAGGTAAAGGGCGAGATCCCGCGTAATCTCGGGGCATTCCTCCCTGCTATTCATTGTAGGATTTTTGGCATTTATCCAAAAAGCCTCGAGGTGTTCGCGCGTTGGTATTTTAGTATCCCGTGCGAGGATAGCGACTTTTATATCAAAATCGTCTCGGACGTCAGCTGATATTCGTTTGTAAATAAATACACAGGTAATAATTACCTTGTTGTTATTTAGTAGTTCCGTCTGTCAATAAGTCTTTTTTTAATGGTGACCAGGTGTCCGCAGAATATTTATTTATTAAAAATCACTTTTTGCTGATGAGCAATCGTCGTCACCGGTTTTGATGTGAGTGCGTGTCTCCGTGAAGATAGTAACCCCAATAGAGGATGTTGAACGCCAGAAAAGACTGAAAAAACATTCTTCACGCTCCTTTCGTGCTCATGACAACTTTTTGAGAGACACTATTAACAAATTTCCTCTAAAGGCGAAGTGGGATAAATATCGATATGTTGATAATGTTATTGAAAAAAAGAAAAAGGATAAAAAAGCTCTCGGCGTTGATCACTCCATGAGGCTTGAGCCATACATTCGGCTTCTTGAATCATCGCTTGGAGATCATTGAATGCATATCTGGCTTTTACAATGAATCGCGGTGGCCTACTGATGTATTAAGCCAGTGCTGCTATCCTCCTAGACAAATCTCATACCAATTTACCAAGCCCGGCCGAAGCGAGGGACGACTTGGTGAGCCACCGGAGCGGACATCGTGCGTGTTGCAAGGCGGCTCCGACCACTGCACCACACGCGCCGCTTTTGCAAAAAGAAGGTAGCTGTTATTAAAATTGATGACAATTTGGTTGAATTCGGAGAGGATATGATGAATTTGTAGACTTTTCAAAATCGTTGCGAAATGGTACAGTTTTTGTGCCTCCAGACTATTTGCACTATGAAAAAGTTTTGCTGAAAAACAAAAGAAATTTGAAGAAAATAGTTTTTAATTATAAAAGAGGTCTCTGACATAACAGTAAGCTCTTAGGTCCATCATAATCTACGTTCTTTTTATCCTTGTTAATATACAAAATAATTAAAAGCTTGCAAAACTTGGAGAAACTTAGTAACTTATGCAACGAAAACAATGCTGCGATATTTGCAAAGTCAGAGCGCAGTCAGCCCAGAACCGGACACACTGCTACTCTTTCTAGCTCTCACGTGGTACCCACTACACTGCTAGGGCCTTTGCTTTGCGTTTGCAAGGGTAGGTTATAATTACAAAATCGAAAACTAATAAAAATAGTAGAGAAAAGGTAGTTCAGAAAAAACGAATCGATAGAAGATCTAACCATGGGAAAGGCAAAGAACGAGATGCGGTCGACGCGGTTACCAAACTCGAACAGGCGCTGCCTCTTCTTCAGATAGTTGTTGCGCCGCCGGGACGCCACCTCACGCTCGAATGACGTCTGTTCCGTTGAGAACTTATCCGAATTCGACGACATCATCTGCAAAGGACGGTTTGTACGCCTGTTACCTCTTCGCGTTTTGTAATAGGAAGTAAATAGATAGATTATTAATGCAATGGAATTGGGAGAGAAATGAGGGTTGTCCGAGTGATTTCAACTCTTGTAACTAATGACTATATTATATAACATTCAACACTCAAGGTTTGACGCAAAGATTTCCTTTGAATGTTCTACGAATTGAAGTCATTCCAAGTTAGCCGACCTAACTTCTACGCCCCATGTACGAACTACATTCAATAGCAACAGCTACTTCGTCGGTACATTAGGCAGACAAGTGCTGCCAGAGTTACACGGGACGCTGAGACATCTTAGTATTTTCCACGTCTGCTGTACTCCTACTATCCCTATACCCTTTTCCCCACAACAATGTCTCTGACGAACACACCCGTTTGGAAATATAAAGTATGGATTTTGAACCAAAGTATGCTACAATAACCCTGTAGGATACAGTTTTTGTCCCTTCTTTCCTATCCACGAACCATTTAGAGCCTCCTCATTGAAATCAATTGCATATAAAAAGTGTAAGAAGAAACTCTGTGTACCAAAATAAATGGCGGGAAAGCAAACGAGCAGATATTAATTCATTGTGGCTGGTGATCTAACCCTCGCTTACGGATAGAAATCAACTCACGTCGGACCTTAAGTATTAACTGTGAATAGTGAACAGCATAGAAAGGGAAAGGAAAAGTGAACAGTCAAAAGAAAATACCAAATAGCAAATTTCCATAATCTTCTTGAGAAAGACACTATGCTAACAGTGTAATTCACACAACGCCTTACCGTAAAAAAATAATGGGTAGTAGATAAAAGTTATACATTGTACTAACAATGATAAGAATGACAATGATGATCACTGAAATCCACACTGATTCAACAACAACAATGATAATGAAAACGGACTGCACTGGATATAGAACCATCCAGAAAACCGTACATCGTCGTCATTCGGGCCGTCGGGTCGTTGCTGCCACTGCGCTTCGACCACCTCGACACCGCGTTCGGCAAACGGCATCATATTCCGCATAAAAGAGGTGACGACATGCATCGTGTTACTCGACCGGCTTGACTTCAGCAGTAATTTTTTGTCCTAAAACAGTACGAAAAAGTTTTAACGCTGGGCCAAGACTTGGTTTCACGTCATCTTTCAATTTTAGAGGATGTAATCATCGCGTTCCCCGCATACTGCGTATTCAATAACCTCTAATTTTTTTCCATTACTTTAATTCATATTTATATTTATTTATTCTGTAACACTGGTTTAAGTGGATGCCAGCGCCTCTAGCCCACCAAACCTTCCATGCGTTAGGAATCGACAAATTGATACCAGACTTGTTTGCGAGGATAACAGCACTGGCTCAATACATCGGTAGGCCTGTCATTGTAAAGGCCAGATATGCATTCGATCTCCTCCAATGATGCTTAATGAAGTCAATGCATGGCGCATGCCTCCCGGATCAGTCAACGCCGTGGGCTTTACCCTTTATTCCTCATTGGTTTGACAATAGGAAAATTTTTTCGCATCCAAACCAAACACAAGCAACTACCTAACTACAGTCAATATTTTCATCGATACCATTCCATATCAGAGTGAAATCTAAGTAACAAATTAAAAAATCCGGAAAACGTGCTTAAATATGATTCCCTAGCAGATAATTTGGCACCTCTCAACGGTTTACCACCTCATCGTGCGCACAACGAGAGTTCATCCTCTGGCAGGGTCTCCCAAGCTGAGAAGCAGTCCGGCGTTTCCATGAGGGATCGCAGTTAAGAGTAGCTAAGAGTATACCATTACCAGGATCCACCACCGTCCTGGTATTAAAGCCGCGCGGTGGCAAATCTACATCTGATCCACAGGGACTGCGACTGTTTGTGGTGGTGAAGACCTGTGGCAGACTTTGCCACGCTGACCTCGGGAATCCAGGAACCGCAATGGCTTAAACAGCAAGCCTCCGAAAAATGATGACTATGCTGGAGTCCGCACAACGAGTGAGGACGGGCCGTTCAAGTATCAAGAATCAAGCAATTCGACAACGATTTTGTTGAGTTGTACAATAAGCGAAGAACCGGATTCGATTTCGTTAAGTTGAGACTTTTCCAGATAAAAAAGCGCAAACTCGCTAGAAAACAGAAAAAATAAACAGCTGTACAACAGTTAGCATTCCTACCTGATAGGCAACGAAGGCCAATTCGAGCAGCGATGCGAATATGAAGGCAACGCAAGTGAACATCCAGATGTCGATCGCTTTGATGTAGGACACCGGCGGCAGTGAGCGAATAATATTGCCAAACTGAAGAGAAGAAAATGAAGAAAGCAGGAACGATATCTTCGAATGTTCAGAAAACGCTTTCCAAATAATCACCTGTCACCTTCATCACCTCATAGTCTTGTTAATGGTTGAGTGATTCGAGCGGCCGCCAGCAAATTTTCCATTTTTCCCTGTCGCGTGTAAGAGTAGCCTAGTGAGTTTCGCTCACTCTGGGGACTCGTTAAGCATCATATCTTTCTTCTAGGCCCTTCGTGAAGAACTCTGCCCATCGGGTCGGTGGTCTTCCTGCAGTACGTTTGACATCCCGAGGGATTCAGTCACTAACGGCTCTTGCCCATCGGTTGCCGATCATACGCATGACGTGCTCGTAAACCTTATCTTCGACTGTTTGGCGTATAGAACGGCATCTTTGATTTTTGATCGTTGACGCAGCCCGCAGCTTCGGATCCCATCCTTCACTTGTGTGAAACGGGATACTCCTAGCATCGTCTTTCTTTCGACTGCACGTTCGATAACGCTGAGTCTTAATCTGAATCTCTCATCTTGCTTACGCAGAGACCACGTTTCTGAAGCATACGTTAAGGTAAGAAATACCGTTGAATCGAAAAGGTGGGCACAGAGTCGGGTGTACTTTGTTCTCTTCACTTCATCCTCGATGCACTTGAAGGCTCACCAAACCGTACTTCTCCTTCTGTTCAACTCTGTAGCTGAGTCGTTCACCATGTTGATTTCCCGACTTAGATAGACGTAACTGGAGCATTGAGAGAAATTCATTCCGTTTAGCGTGAATGGGGCATAAGAAACCAATCCGTCCCTCATGTACATCGTTTTTGCGAGATTTAACCGAAGACCAATACTTTATCAAAGCCGACAAGCATTCGTTCCGCTTGCCTAATGTTTGCTGTTATAAGAATGATGTAATCAGCAAAGCGAAGATTGTGTAATTGCCTACCATCGATTTTCACACCTATGTTATCCCATTCCAAACTCTGGATGGCGTTCTCGATGGTGCCGGTGAATAATTTTGTCCAGATGGTATCACCTTGCCTAACCCCTCTTTTGATGTCGATATTAATATAGTTGTAGAATGGTGATATCTTGGATGTGAAATTTTTGCACAGCTCGTTAGTTCGCGGTTGCGTGCAGCTCGTGCGATTCCACGCTGTCGTATCAGCTCGAGTGTTTCTGGAGACAAACGTCTCTTGGTGACTTTCGACCTACCAGCTTTCATAGCACTAAAGTGAAGATGTTGAATGAGCCGATCATATTCCTCGTCGACGTTATCGACAACGGCATCTTCCCAACAGCCGAATAGTGAATTGAATAAGTCGCAGTTTGTGGTGGTTCTGGGAGATGGGTTTTCGAATTTAGCGGCTTTTTCTCCTTTCCGCGAAAAATAAAATCTTGCACGAAAGAGGCGGTGGTCTGATCCCCTGTGAAATTTTGGGATAACAGCGACATCGGTAAGGCAGAAACTTCCATTTACTGTGATGTGGTCTATTTCGTCTACTCTCCACTGAGAGACTCACACGTTCAGCATTAAAGGTAGGGCTTCTGTAATTCCGAGTTACCATGGATGGTCTTGGTCGTTGCGATAAACGAGGGCAGCCGCTCACGCTACTCGTTCCATTCTAATCAGTGAGTCCTAATTTGACGTTATTCAGACGTTCTTCTTAGTCCAATCTTGGCGTTGAAATCTCCAATGATGACCTTGAAGAATGTATGGTCTTCTCTATAGAGCTTCTCCATGTCTATATGGAACGCTTCGGTTTCTTCTTCGTCATAGTTTGATGTCGATGCGTTAGCGACGAAGTTTGCCAAAGCCGGTATTGACCCACATCTTTTTAATAGTAAACGTCCAATTCGGGTTTCAAGTTATAAGCTGTTCGAAGGAATCGATGTTCATGAACAAACTAGTGTTGACGAGAACGCCGACACCGCCGACTCCTCTACTGTCGCATGTTCTAAGGAACAGTTCGTCTCCGGTGTCATCGACGGCGTTAAGTGGGTGGCGTCTTCTCGTCTCGGCTAGGCTCATGACGTCGTACCTTATCCTTCTTGTTTGCATGGTCAAGTCTCCTATCGAAGACTCGGATGCAAGTGTACGTGCATTGTAAGTACAGATCGTTACTTTAGTTCGTTGCGATCTAAACAGCATAGAATGGCGCTGTGGTTTTAGCAGCCTCCCCGTGCTCATCCAACCCAACGCTGTGAGATCGAGAGCTCTTTCGGGGTCAGGGGAATGAGGCCGGTTTTTTTTTTTACTGTGCTTAGCATGTTTGATACCCACATATAGTTTGCTGGGCTCTGAACGTGGGGGCTGGTATTCTCACAAGTTGCTTACCGGTATCTCCCAGAGTGGACATGGAGCTCATTTGTTGAAGGCGACTACTAAACTTTTCCCACATACTCCCTGTCTCTTGATTGTAGGTTTTTGGCCGAATTGACTCGTGGAATAAAATCCGCAAAAGCGAGAACGCACCCACACGCTCATGGATGAATTCACCTGGTGAATATATAAAGTGTTTGTCAAATCGGCGCAGCAGAAACAGGGGGTCCTTTCCTTGGATCACCTGCCTCCTAGGGAATAATCCCAAATAATGAAAATAATTCTTCGTATTCTTGTTGAGCAAACGCGAGGTGTTATTAATATTTTTATTCACAAATAAGCTGACGTTTCGGTGGACTTCCTTCCTTCCTTTCTGTGAGGCTTCCACTGGGTATGTTGCATGGAGACCAACCGCACAGAACATTACGCTTACATGTGAATTCTGTGCGGTTGGTCTCCACGCAACATACCCAGTGGAAGCCTCACAGAAAGCGGCTCTGAGGAAGGCGAAGTCCGCCGAAACGTCAGCTTATTTGTGAATAAAAATATTAATAACACCTCGCGTTTGCTCAACAAGAATACGAAGAATTACTTGATCAATGCCGAGGTTAATAGAAAGTCGGTCGTGGAAGTTAATGAAAATAATTATCCTGCGTTTTAGTGGACGCATTTAGTGCAGTCAATGTTTCTATGCGCACACAATCCTGTTGGAATCCAAGTACACCTTAACACCTAATAAGTCCTTTGCACTTGCAGAATCGGCCAACAGATCAAACTCTTCAGCAGCAGCAGCAGCAGCAGCAGCAGCGGCCACCTGTGGTCACGATGAGAGAACGCCGCAGCACGGCTGGCCCGGAATTCCAGGCAGAATTTACGCGACGAACATTCAACGAAATTATCGAAGAAAGCGAAGCCATCAGATGGCAGCCGTACTCATACGCAAATCGGAACACCGTAAATAACGAATGCAAGGCACAGAAGCAAATTTAATATGTGCTGGAGAGCTGCACAATATGTGACATCGCATAAAATAAGTGAAAAATGAAGTCAAATAAACACTGCATGCTTCAGAAAAGATCAAAGAATGCTTGAGCAACCTTACTTGGAACGTTAGCGACATTAGCGAGTTTACTCCTAATACGATTCGAGCCGGTAATGCTTTAGTGTCAATGCAGAACGCAAACCAAGAAATGAAGACCGAGATATATGTGGGGAAGTACATCTAAACATTATGAGTGAATAACTGAACAGAGTTGACCAGATAACCATACCAATTTCTTAATATACCAACAAATTTTGCCGGTACTAGGTAGAAAAAAGAAAAACAACTGGGTTGCTGTGTACAAGCTTGAAGCACAGGTTTAGTTTTATGCCAGACAATATGGCAACCACGCTTATGGGCTGAGAGCCTTGCATTATGAACTGTTAAAAATTTTAGTTGCAGCTGTAAGCTCTGTACAGATCAGGTTACAGTACAATAGTCGCATATGTTAGCATAGTCGAAGTCAGCAATCACCGTGGACGACGATTGCGAAGGAAAATGCGCTCGACCTCGCACCACTCATGACGATGAGCTGTCCCGCTATCCATGTAAGCGATTGGCGGTAAACATGTATTAAAATGAGATTGAAAATTATATGTGATTTCAATCTCAATTGCTCCTAATGTAGCTTAGGTGGGAAAGAGAAGATAGAACAATCAAGAGACAAGGAACAAAACAAAGACAAAACGTACACAATGAAGACCCTAATACATAAGAGTCAAACAAAATAAACACCTGCAAAATGTAGAATTCATATCTGCGTTTGAATTTGAATTCGACTGTAAGCCGATACCATTCGCCGGCCTTGTATGCCTTAAATTCTGCTGTAAAATGTATAGCAGAAAGTCAAAAATATAAATGTGTTAATAAATAAACAAAAATTGACGACGACGTTGTGATTTGTACCATAGCTTCAGCTTGACCGATTTAATGCTAATTTGTGCTCCCCAGATCAATCCCGTTGATGCGTCATTGCTGATAGCACCTATAGGTCAATAACAGTGCTGAGAGACGCGCGAAACGAAGAACTCGCATGGTGTGGTGGTGAGCGCGTTAGCCCCGGAAAAGGTAATAGCGCGTTCACTCCCAACCGCGGATACTAGCGGTTCAGTGTTCAGCAAATATCTCAGCAACATTATGGTTATAAATGCTTTTTTATTAAGTATATCCCCATAGAAACGAGTAATAACAAGCAATATTTAGAAAATGTGCAGTGTTTTAGGTTTTTCCACCCATACTTTCATAAAAACGAAACAATTTTTAGTGAAAAAAGTAATTTATATCTGCCTGGAGAGTGAAGCCCTAGAGCTAACCTCAATATGCTTGTAGGTGCGGAAACCGGACAAGTCAAAGTCGGGCAAACTGATGTCGTCGAGTATCGTGATCGGAGTCGGCATCCAATTTATGCTGACTGTTGCCGTGTTGTACGAATAACTCTCGAACACCTTGAGGAATCAATTTCTGATTATCACCATATTTGTGGTTACGAATCGATTATTGGAAGCTTTACAAGTATAGAACATTAGGAGAGAAAAATTTCACAAAATGTTTAAACCGCGCGTTCTCAAATGCCCTGCTGACCCCAGCACCTCTTCCATTTCGCATCGTTGTCTTACCATCATCCTTTATGGAGACGATTCCAGTTTTTTGGTTGGTCCAGTCTTGGTTTGATAATCTACTGTCTACTGTTTCTAATTAACGGTTGTAATTATGGTTTAACATCGAATCTGAAGAGCGTAGGAAGACGCTGTCTGATGACTATAGACATACGGGTCGAAGTAGTGTTCGTTGCCTCGGAACTACAACCCTTTCAGAACAGCAGCGATTGCAGTGGGTCGGTCATATGCTCGAGCGTAATTTTGTAGTCAATCAGCGAAATTCAAAAAATGCATGTCGAAGCTGATATATACCACTGAAATAAAAATTCTCAAGAACAAAGACCACATGTTTTTACCCATTCCCTTCCAAAGTCTAGAGTTCAGCATTCAGTTTTGTTTTTTCGATTCATTTCACGTGCCTTGTACTTACATTTACTGTGCTGATCCTAGCATCATTAGCATCCGATTGGTTTCCTTGCATCCCTCGTCCCTAGAGGTCCTCGAACTTTTTGCGTGCGGATTAAGCTGCTGTTTAAGGAATTTTCTCACCTTGCTAGGAATGATGTTTAGTGTTGGTCAAGTTGATTCTTCGTGAAGTCTTGGGATAGTCGTGCAAGGGCGTTTTAACGCAGATTGGAACAATTAGCTAGTCTCAGACAAGCCTGGTCCCGATCTCCCTAACGCAAAGGGATTGGAGACATGGTGAGCCCATGACAGAGACAAACCTGCACCGTGCTTATAATGAACTGCGTATAAACGCGAACTGAACTACGTAATAGTCGTTGGAAAAATCGACACCAGAAAAGTGTTATGTAACAGACATGGAACGATAATATTTAACAAAAGGTATGGGTAGTAATAGCTCTAATAATGAGATATAATCGGTCAACATATGTGCTTGCATACCAGTGAGCACAACTGTTCGTCGATCGGAAATCGCTCGAGATTCATCGAACAAGGTGACTCCACTTTCACCTGCAAACCGTTTTCTTTCGAAATCGATGAGGTCATCTCCCTGACAATTGATATCAAATGTAAAGTGTTTTATTCCATAAAAAATTTGACCTAACGCTGACTTTTGGCTAACAGTGGGTTGGAAACATAGTTCTATTCTTTTAAGCCGAATCTTAACTGGTCTCTGTTGGTGACGACGAATTTTTGCAGTAATTTGCTCACATTATACCTATGTAATAACTAGGTTCTTTGGAGAAAATGGTGGATTATTGGATGAAGTCAGCAATATGCCGGATTGCAAATGAAAAAAAGCCACGAGAGCTCTTTCACTGTTCAAACGGACCCTGTAGTTGAGCCAAATTGTGCCGTTTGGCATCAACATGAGCAGCACGTTCGGCTTCGGTGAATTGTGGACCGTTGTCGATTTCGTGTTGACGATGCACACATTAGGAGACCATAACATCTGAATTTCTGCCATAGTAGAGATACCTCACACACAATAAGATATAGTATTATGGTGATACATAAAAAGAGCGTTCTTCAACTGAGAAAAAACCGATTTCGACTTGAAAGCTACCAAACTTTTCATATCTATGTAAATGTGACAGATCATTGTTATGTTTACCACGATGCTGAATTTTCAATCGTGGTCGAGAGAGGCGCCAAATACTTCGTGATGGAACGTATAGCACCCAGATCTACACATTTCGTCCAGTCAGCTACCACTATTGATGCATTGAAATCAATGCACAAACTGGCGAATGTGTTAATGATTTCATTCCCGTGAAGATGTGCTGTAGTGCTGTAGAAAACTGGAGAGCTATTAATCTAAGGAGAGCTGGCCGTACAGATAAGATTTGAAGTACGTGCTAACGTTGTTGATCTGAGTGTTCTATCTCGTCACCACCATTTGAGGGATGATATCCAAGCCCCGTGCAGCGCAGATCAACAGAACAGCCTAGTAACTGAATGAACGAGTTTAAAGCTGAGCACACTGAGTGAAAGAAGCCCAACCTAAGCATATCTGTTGGCAGTTGAGTGAGGGATGAATGGTGAAAACTTTACTTTTAATGTATATGTCGTTTAAGAGCCAAAGTTTGGATTTCTGTGGCTACGGCACATTTGGATCCAGATCTCGACATAAGACATTCTATTCAAAAATGGAATTTGATTGCTTCACAAAAGTAGTTTGTTTAGGTTTCAGTCGTAGGCATCATAAATAGGAACAAATAGAAAGGTTCCGTTCTGATCAAAATGCAGTGGCGCGCCATGAATTCGATTTTACTAAGAACTACAGAAGTGGTTGAATGCATATCTGACCTATGCAATGGCCTACGGTGGCGCACCGATGTGTCAATTCAGTGCTTTTACGTTTCCAGAAGCGTCTGATATGAATCTCGCGACCTCGGAGAGATGGATGGCTCGATTTGCTGCTGCGCGAGATCGCACGAACCATCGTGTGTATTGCAGAGCACTTATAGGCATTTTTAGGCATTGCGACTCAAACTTCCAATGTATATATATATAATACAATAATATAATACATATATATATATACAATGAAACTAATGAGTTCCTTAAAAAAGTGTCTTAGTCGTTCAGTTTTTAAGTATTCGGGAAGATATTTCGCACAAATTCTAGGGTTGGCCATGGGAAAGCGATTAGTACCAAACCTTGCCATCGTGTTTATGTCTAAAGTGGAAGCTCCAGATCTCAATCGCCGACCCTTACTGTGCTGTTGATACATAGATGACTACTTCGTCGCCTGTTCCACACAAGAACAGATGGATTTACGCGAGAGAAAGCAACTGAGAACTGGCCTCCATTCTTATACATCCAAATAATGCTTTCAGAAGTTGGCTACATAACAAACAAAGTAGCAAAAATATACTGGCGCACCACTTCTCCTCTCATCCTTCAAAAAGCAATCGTCAAAAATATGCACCGAACGACTAAAGATGCATGCACATGAGAATAGGAAAGGAAGGAACCGCTAAGCTTGGCGCGAAAAATAGGTATTCCCTACGGCTATGAAGTAGTAGCCACTCGGGTCAAACCAAGAGGAAGGGTTATTTCAAAAGGTAAAGTGAAATAATTTTTCATACCTATGTAAGGTTCCTTTAAAGCCACCCTCCATATCAAACGAAATAACTTACAACATTAAGAGGTGCCTTAGATAAAGTGGTCTTGAAGGTTATGTGACGATTACTGACTTTCCACCCAATACCACACGCTTAGTTTGCAACCGGTCTCTATGATCGTTTGCGCAGCTTAGAAAACTGCATGAGCTGTCCTAACGAGAGAGACGGGGATTTCATGAGTTCAGAAACAGTACACTTGATCTCATGTAAAGCAAACAGTGAAGACTGCATTTGGGAAACAGGTGGACCACTTTGTGTCCGCATAAAAGAACATGTGGATGGAAAGCCTAAGATTCCCTAATGTACTCTTATAGCCACAACTTAAGCACAAAAACATAGTGGTGATGATGTATCACCTTTTATTTTCTGCCTACTACAATTTTCACGTCAGGGTACTAAGCGAAATACTAAGCTGAGAGACGGTCGAAACGAAGGACCCGCATGGTGTGGTGGTAAACGCGTAACTCCCCGGAAAGGACAACAGCGCGTTCGTTCCCCACCATAGACACCTGCGGTCCAGAATTTTGCAAATATCTCAATATAGTGGTGATAATTTCGAAGAAACTGCGTGGATACTAGAACAGGAATGAAAACATCAACGTGCAAGACTCTTGAGGCGCTTTGGATAAATTTCAACAGACCAAAGATGAACCGGAAAGACGAATGCCTCACTATCATATCACATGTGACATGGCGCCTTATGTCGGAATGATTTTTTGATTCACATCACCATAGGTGAGTCTCACTCATCATCCCCATGAACAAAAGAAGGATGATGTGGTAAGTAAAAGGATAAAGGATAAAACTCTCGGCGATGATCAATCCCTGAGAGAAGTGCTATGCATTCGACTTCATTGAGTGTCGTTTGGAAGTGACTGAATGCATATCTTGCCTTTACAATGACTCGCGGTGGCCTGCCGATGTATCGAGCCAGTGCTGCTATTCTCCCAGACAAGTCTGGTACCAATTTGCCGACCTCGTAGGGATAGAAGGCTTGGCGGGCCATGGCCGCGAGAATCGATTCCACGTGTGTTGCAGGGCACCTCCCGCCAGAGCGCCACACGTGCCCTCGTACTGTGAGTAGTTTTTGGAAAATTAATGATTATTTGTATGCTGGATTTTCATTAACATTATAGATTTTGCTGGATTATGGGGCCATTTTTAAATATAATACGTCGGGGCTCTGAGGAAGGCTAAATTGCTGAAACGTCAGCCATCGAGCAATAACAACAACAATAAGGACATCTATACCAACCCCGCGTCAGGTAAACAAAGGCAGTTCCTAAGAACATATGTATAGACATATCGATTATTTGTGTCGAGTTTTGTATACCAACCCCGCGTCAGGTAAACAAAGGCAGTTCCTAAGAACATATGTATAGACATATCGATTATTATGCTGAGGTTTATAGAAAGTCGATCTTTTGAGTCATGTCTCCATCTATTGCTAAGTCACCTTTTTTTACACCATCCATCCTCACATCTACTTCGCGAATCTCAGCAATTCGTGCATTCGATTCGTCTCGTCGAATCCATCATCCACGAAAATCGTTGAAGTTTTCGCGTGTGGGTTCGGCTGCCGCATGAGGATTTTCACTTTTTTATGAATCTCACTGAGTGCTGGTCGAGTCGATCCTTTCTGAAGCCTTTCCATAGCCTTGTTTGAGTGCTTACACTTGTAATGTGGAGCGCTAGTTGCTCCCGGAGAAATCTGTTAGCGGTTTATCGACCCCACAGGAATGACAAGCTTGGCAGGGCCTAGGGTGGAGCTCAGAAAAAACGGTATATCGTTTTCATAAAAGACTTAGGTACTACTATGCTACCACCTTCTATAGTTTTTCTGCTTGGGCTATGAAGTGTTGCTATCACGGCGGCGATGATCTCCTTTATGCCTGGAGAAGCGATCATTGAAAAGGATTGTTACTTAAGAAGAGAACATATTTACACGAGCAGTCGAGTTAAACGTGACTACGAAAAATCGCACTACAGACATAAAATGAAGTGATCGCTGTGAGATTCTTACCGTTAGAACAGCTTGCTAATATTTCGTGGTTAATCTGAGTATAAAAAGTATAAAAACGTTGTATCATTGCATTTTTTAAAATATGATTATGCTCACACAGATTCGAGTACACCACAAATTGACTGAAGCTTTGCGCACCTCATAATGGTGTCACGAATTTCCGCTGCTTTTGTCTGACGCTCTGGCAGTCCCACATCCACTTCCTCAAGGGAATCGGCTATCAATAAGAAAAAAGAAACTGCTAATGTGGCTAGAAATTTGTTCATTACTTGAAAAAATAGTGAGATATTTTGCTCACTTTTCGTTAAGGAATAGTTTCAAGGTCTTATAAAACACTATCTAGACCAAAGATATGATGCTCGACGAGTCCTTAGAGCGAGCAGAACCCACTGGGCTACCTTTGCGCACGACAGGGAAAAATGGAAGATTTACTGGCACCCGCTAGAGTCACTCTACGATCAACGGGACTACAGGTGATACAGGTGATAAAACACTATATAATGGGCAACACTGCATATTTCAGATACAGCGTGACGCATGTATTCTTTCAATGATAAGCTAACATGAGGTTGATAAAAAATCTTCATTCATCAACATTTCGGCGCATTCACCTTCTTAGGGAACGGAATCATCCGAATCTAACGTCCACTTCTCGATGTAAGGCTTTGTCTTTGAATGGAGTTCAATCCGCTGTGACACCGTTGGAATGAAGTAATCTAACTCGGTGGTGCCCGTTTAAATAAGATGGCTGCTGATACTTTTGCAACCGTTTATTTTTCTCTTGACAATCCATCTTGCTGCAGTCGGTCTCATTATCAGCAAGAACAAGACGTAACAATGGTTCCAAAACCGATTTACCTTTAACCACCCCGAAATTAATCAACACGTATTCTACCGCTGGTAGGCTAATGCGAAGTTTATAAGAACAATATTTCATTTGGCTACATTTTTAGCAGCCTTGCATTATTTTGTAAATGAAGAATGCTTATTCATTAATGCTGCCGAGGTGAAAGGAGTGTGGGACTTTAAAGCAATGTGATGTGGTTCTAAACTTCCACAGCAGTTTCCACCTGTATCATCAACGATTTAGTTAATTGTAAGGCGACTTAAGTAGGTTTCGATAAATTTTTTTAGTAGTCAGCGATGAACAGGTGAACACGGCGACCACCGCGTTTTTTGCCATTAACTTTTCAAAGAGATTTGGCCATCATTTCGATTTACTTTCTGCCATTCTTTGTGCAAAAGCTGAAACTCTTTGGTACTCTACTTTTTCACAGCGGATTTTGTACTGCTTAAATCAATGGTATTTCAAGCCTACGTGGATGCAATAAAAGAGGATTATTTAATCAATGCCGAGGTTAACAGAAAGTCGGTCATGGGAATGACGAAGAAGTCATATGCCGTTTCACAAAAATCCCTTGTTGAGCTTTTTTCGTAAGCTCGCTGGCCTACGTAGCTGCCTTTGATCTAGCCTCCTTACAGAAATTTTTTCGACCTCACGCAATAAAGGGCTAGTACTTAACACAATAAACATATAAATGACCAGTTTTGCAGGTCCAATTGTCACACTGGTGTGGAAGAGTGGTTCAATATCGTCTGCTAGCTCTGGAGTTTCGTAACATGGTAAATAACTTTTCCTATAGCAGCTCCACCTTAGCACATCAGCTTGATTGTTTATGGAGACACGTCTGCTTGTGAATGCCAATGTCTCAGTTTTTTACAATGCCGCTAAGGCAAGCACATGCATAAAACTCCTTCGTTTCTGTACTTTTCGTTGGTGCGTTTAACAAAGTAGTTTTTGACCTCCTCCAGTACACACGTTTTCTGTGGTAAGCTCTTTCGGCTTGATATAGTCAAGCACCGACTCACGGTGCTCGACAAATAGATGCTATACTTGTCAGACAGGAAAAAACGCTAACTTGATATACACAAGACACGACAACTTGTAATGGGCAAATATGTATTCAATCAATTCTGCGATGCTGAGTATGGAGTCGAACACATGATGTATTCCAAACGGATTGAATAAGAGTGAACATCTTATCCTTCTTCTGCTTATCCCAAACGTGTTCAACAGGCTTACTATAACCTGTTCGCTACGAATGTTCTCGACAACGGCGTTGATCTGAGCAAATAGCAATTCATGATGGCTTGGGAACTGGCTTCTTGAATAGAACGTTGTGTGAAGAAATGCGATAGTGCGAAGTAATGTAAGCTTTTGGGTTAACAATGTCGTCAGTTAGACATAACCATCGATTTGTTGTGATGTCGTGTTCGTAAAAATTCGAGTTTGAGTCTTAGACGATGAAGACCCTCAATTCAAGGCTAAACTCATGTTGACAATGTACCAACTACGTCGATTATTTTGTTGAAGCACGTTCCACCGAAGGACCCCCTGGCTCTTCTATTGTGTTATAAAGGCTCTTTAATAAGCCATATCTTTCTGCCATTTGTCACGATGAGATTATTTCTAGTCTTATCAGCATACAACTTTAATGAAGAACATAAATGTTAGGATAACCGGCAGGGAAATTTGAAGATTTCTCTAGTGCTCGCTCGATTCTTCCCAGAATTCACGAACTACCGGCAATACAAGCAATCAGCTGATGCAGAAGACGAAGACCATTGTAAACGGGGCATCCAAAGTGAGCAGCAGTAGGGGCAGGCAGATTGTGTTTTTGCCACACACATTCAACATGTATTTTTTCCTATGTGTACGTTGCGAAACAGTGGCCGCTTCCTAGAGCAACATTTCTCCGATCACAACAAACTTCGTTAATTGACAAAAAAAATCCGTCGGAAATCGCATATTCTTGCATTCAACGTCAACGTTATCGTCTCTGCAGCCAGGCTTGAGAAGCTTTTATAATATTCCTCACATTCTGCTCATCCCGCCCACATTCCTTCTGGGCTGGTGAAATCGTTATAAGAAAAGGCGACACTGAAATAAAGACTAAGCCAGGTGCACACCAAAAAGTTTTTCGCCGAGAAATGTTTAACAGTGACTGGAATCAGAAAGAAACGTTGGTTCCACAATTATCAACTAGCTGAAATTTTTCCAGCTTGGAGCATTTCACGTTCAGCATTTTTCCCCACAACTTGTAAAACCCTAAGCGATTAATCGAAAATTCCATGGAAATAACGAAGAGTCGGTAAACCGGCAGAACAACAATCCTAAATAGTTAGACATATAAGGAATGAAGATGATAGTTTGTCGTTTTCATTGAATGATAGTTTCCATTTAGTAAAAAGACATCATCTATTTCTCCTAGAAATTGCTAAATTTTTAAAGAATCTTTATAAATAGATAGAAGATGTACTCACATGTATTTCTGGAAACAGTTTCTCTTTCGTATAACGTGATAAAAGGGCACCTAGTGCCTTACAATATCTAAGCGAGAAAGTATAAGTTGAATTTTTTCTCCATTTTTTGATTTCCACTTATTCCTAAATGTGTGATTTCATCCAGAATTTGGTATTGTGTTGATGCGCTGTCGATATGAGGTCCTCTTAGTGGAAATTCTTTGTACTGGAATGCAGAACAGTACAACTGGGCCTTGTCGTTGTGGCACGAAGCGATAGTAGTCGATTAGACATAGCATTTATATAGATCCAGTTTTTTGTCGAAAGAGCGTTGTAGTACAAGAGACTTTTACCTCACTGGATACTTAAAGTACTACTGATTACGTTTCTCCAGCAAAACGACAGTGGTTGATAGTTATGACTGACTACGACCATATCCTTTACTAACACGACAACATCCAAGCTGCGGGATGCGGTGTTATTTTGCACCTTAGAAAAAAATGTTTGTGCTGTCGCCTAATACTACAACACCAGTCAGAAGATTTATGTTCCTCAAAAATTTGTTGTCTTACCGAAGATTAAAGCAATCGTTCTTCCTGCCTTTAGTTACGCGACCTGATAAAAGGTTCGGGGGTAGTACACTCATTGAGTCTTACAAACAGGGAGAACCTTGCCCACTGTTTCTTCATCTTCTGCGACTATTTTTGTCACATCCTCTCTACTGCTAGAACTACCCCAGTTGCCAACGTCCAGTTCAGTTTAGTACTGCTGTTGCCATAGATTAATACCATTTTTACTGTAAATCTTTTTAGCATCAAGCCAATAGAGCTTAATATTATCTCCATTACCAATACTGCATTATATGCAATAGTATCATAATTTTGTAGAAGAGTTCACTATACCCTGAAGCATCATATCATTAAACATTGCCTCACAATTCTCCTGTTGATAAGTAGCCTGCTTTCTTCTACAAAAGTGTTATCATTCCTATAAAAGCTTCAATAGGTAGGTTTCATCACTAGTGCTGTCTGTTTTGTTACCATGAACAGTTCTACATTCATTCGTAGTTTCTACTACCCGCCTGTACCAAAGGTTGGAAGGTTTATTGTGTTTAGTAAACAATATACGATGCCCAATAAACTGTGCAGAGTCTTTCTATAATTTTAGACTTCCTATGCAAAACATTTGTCCTTCATTTTGTTTTAGGCAGCTCGTCACGTTGAGCAGGATACGGTGAAATGTCAACGCCCGATCGTTCCACCAGCAGTACCAGAGCACTATATCACACCAAAACCACTTGTACCTAGCAAACGTGAGAAAGTGTCTGACATTTCCAATCGTACGCTTCCTGCTACCACTGCCATAACTTTGTTTTTCAGAACTAATCGAGTCAACGTACTGCATGGTATCTAGGGAGACCAAAGAATATCCGAGATTGTCAACAACTACAACAACTAAAGATACCAAACACATCGAGGGTGTGGATCAAAGGCCGCTCGCATCAGCACTGCCACCTGAGGTGAATAACTGTCACCGATGATAGAACTACTCTTTATCAGTGCTAGAACAACGAGAGATGGTTTCAAAAAGCGACTTTGCTGGCCATAGTGCAGTTTTAGCAAAACAACGGCCGAGATTTGGAGCAGTTCATATGAACGAAGTCAATCGTTCGTTTGTTTCACTTCGTCGGTAGGAGCGCGCTTGGCAATGTATAAAGCTATACGAATTAAACGAGTGGAAGAAGCTTTCACAAATACTCGAAAGCTCACGTTGTTTGTGTTGCTAAGCGCTATGCATCGAGATGTCGTTTAATTTCACCAGATTTCCAACCAAGGCATGTATTTCTGGATTCTTAGCACTACTAGTATTTCTAAAAAATTGCGACGTAGAAAGAGAAAAGTCTTAACAAAATGAGATTGTTCCGCACTCTTGAAAGGCACGACGGTCCGTCGTCACTCATTGCAAATGTCAACTTGAAAGAGGTTCAGATCTGAGGCGTCTAAGAGTATAGCTTAT